>NW_018923056.1:165866-195573 GCF_002207925.1 Prunus avium | reverse complement strand
TGATGATCGAAGTCTCTCGCTTTCTCAACCGACAATTTCTCCTCCCCGTCCGATGGATTCTCCGGCAATCCGACGGCCACCGACTCTTCTCCTCCCAAACCTTCTTCCTCCGACACCTTCTCCGTCAATTCACGACCTTCTTGATGATGCGGCAGTGTTTCTTCAATTTCCTCAACTCGATGAACCGGTTTGTCTTCGAATTGAAATTGATCGACCTCCTTCACTTCTCCGACGAACTCAACCCTCCTCTGGCCATGAAAAGCCTCTTCCACTTTCAGTCTCCTCTCTTCGAAACTCACCTCCTCCAAAACAACACCTCCACCGGCATTCTCACACTCTCTGAACTCCGCTTCCGATTCACGGCCAGCCACCGCCATGGCAACGAGCTTCGCAACCAGGAAAGAGAGAATCAGCGCGAAAGACGCCGTCAAAAACAGGTCCTGTATGAGCTCCATATTGATGACTAAAACTACAAAACGCTTCAAACAAACGAATTGGTGAACGAAAGCCAAATAAAATTAAAGAGCGATGGCGATGAGTTTGAAAAGTTTATAGAGGAAAAAAGAGAGATTATGTAAATAAATAAATAAAAATTAAAATAATCATAGGTGAGCAAAGAGAAAGGGATATTTGCAGAGCAGAGCGAAGCATATTCTGATGTTTAATTATGCTCTTTTTGCTTTGCCCTGGCGTCACTTTTTCCGATGGACACGTTTGGTCACCGTATTGGTTAAGGTTAAATTGTGCATGCATTATTTAACAGTGCTTGTGAAGCTGCTCGACCTTTTCTGGGTCAAATTTGTCTTTTTAGCGAAGCGTTTTCGTTCTTATCCTGTCCCATGCAATTTGGTGACGGCGGTGATTGATTGGTTGGTGTTTGAGGTTTTAATGACGGTAGATGGAGTCATGTGCATTGCGGGTTTTGATTTTTGCACGTCCTGGTCAGCTTCGTGGACTTTGGACTTTGGAAGAAACCCACTCAACGAATCCGGGTTCCTTTTTTGGGATTCTTTTCACTTTTTGGAACTTTTATTTTTGGACTCAAGGAATCAGCCAATCAGTTGACATATTGTCAATGTCACTCTATTGGGCTTCCCAAATTGGGCCTTCTCTTGTCAAGAGAGCTAGTTTGGGCCTCCAAATAAGACCAAGTAAGCAAAAACCCGAGTCATTCTATGGTGAGGGTGTCATATATGGACCATTGATGTAGACTTTCATATTAGCCGTATGAGTCATTTGAATAGTAACTTGACTTAAGTTTTAATGAAATGATCATGTTGCTAATATGAAGGTACACATGAGGAGTATATAATTTCGTGCAAAAACCCACAAATGGGTGATTGATTGTTTTGGTTAAGATTCTATAGTTAAGACCTTATATATGGCCTTAACTCTTAGATCAAATTGGCTAGCCATTGGATCAATTTGGTTAGCATGATCCAAGGATTAAGAGATAGGACCTCACCTAAAGGCCATATATAAGGCCCTAATTATAGAATGACTCTTGTTTTGGTACCTTTTTTTATTGTATATTCAATTTAGGGTTAATTATTATTTCCATCCATATAAATTGGGCGATCTTCTATTTTTTTGACAAAGCCACATTCTAAACTACTCTAATATATGAGGAGAGAAATTAAACTCTAGTGTAAATGGGCATTTTTCTATTTATAATTTATTTGTGTGAGAATGTGAAGAAATGTCTCACAATAGAAAGTTGTTACAGTTGAAGAATTCTAAAATAGAAAACATACAAATACCGAAAATTGAAACTACAAAGTCAAATATTGTTAAAACTATAATAACCAAAATCAACTAGTTATATATACTGATATTTATCAATCAAATATTTTTATAAAAAAAATCCAAGTTCAAATCCTCGTTTTTCTATCATTCAAAAGAAAACTAGGGGAGCAAAACATAATTGGGCCTCGAATTTATTGTTGTAGCTTTCAAACTACCACCTAACTGTGACTCTTGACAGAAGAAAAAGAGTAGTGTGCATTGCCTTGTGCAGGCTCCAATGGATGCTTCACCGTATTGGGTAGCATGGGTCCACCACTTATAGACAATACTATTTTATCTACTACCAAGTATATCGCCACCACAAATTGTTGTGAGCTCCAGCTGTACAAGTATCACTACTGAGCATACCACTATTTGTGGCATCCATTAATTTGTTTGGTTGGGTCAATCTAAATGAAACATCTTATAGACCTGGGTGGAAAATTAAAAATAAAAAGAAGTTTGTTTCACATTGGTGTGGTCTGTGGTTTGTGTGTTGATGTCTCAATCTATAGCTGCCCTCATTGGCCTCAAGGCTCAAGGGGAAGTTTCTTGGTAGCCCTCGGATATGTGTGGTTTCTTTCCTGGATCCAACAATACCTAATTGATGAGAGTGATCTATATAATGTACCTCGTCATCATCTCTATTTCTTGCCCATTCTTAAAGCCTTGTGCTTCTTCTGTCTGCTACTAGTAGCAAACCTGTCCTGCAAGTACTCGGAGAAGAAGGACAAGCAATGGGAGGCGGCAATGGTCAGAAGTCCAAGATGGCTCGCCAGAGGAACATGGAGAAGCAAAAAGCTGCTGCCAAAGGTACTCTAAATTCTAAGTTCTAAGCCACTAAACAGAGACATATATATAGTTTTGTAAACAGGGGAACTTATAAGTTGGTGATTAATTTGTGCATCTTTAGGTGAGCAGGAAGCCAGCTTGAGTCAAACAAGAAATCAATGACAATACAGGTAAAGTCTTGTTTCTAGCTCCTTTTTCTTGTTTTTGACTGTGAGATTGTCGTAAGAGAATGAACTTGTAGATGAAGCTACTTGGCATAAAAATTTCTGGTACTTTGAGCACTTGCTTTGTTTCTGATACAAGATGGTGGTTGATGATTGCAGTGCAAGGTGTGCATGCAGGTTTTTATTTGCACCACGTCTGAGGTGAAGTGCAGGGAGCATGCAGAAGCAAAACATCCCAAATCTGATGTTTATACATGTTTCCCTCACCTTCAGAAATGAGAAAAACAATCCTAAGTGAGAAGGACTCTTCTTCTGCATAGTCCTTCCTAGACTCTTGGATTTTAATTAGCTAAAGCTTTTCTCGAATATGTCATAAATGTGCGCACGTTTGTTAAATCGAAGATTGTATTTGAAACTTGAATATGGATCAGCATAATCCAGAATCTAAAATATGCAAAACAAAGCAAAAAGAATTCGAGACAAATGAAATACTGTTGCATTGCATTCTGATTAATTGCTAAATCGAAATTAGTAAAAATTACAAATACACAATCAGAGGAGAGAAGAAAGAATACCAGCATTTAAAAAATATATAATCAGAAAAAATGGATGCAATGAACAGCCTAAGCTAGGTAAATATTTTTTTTGTTTGTGATCATACACAGGCTACAGCCAAAGAAAAAGGGTATACAAGCTTGTTTACCAAAAGATTCTGCGGGAGTCTAGTGTTACTGAGTCCGCATCCGGCTATTTTCTGCACTTCTCACTTGGGAGAAATATGGATGTGCCTGAAACATAGAATATTGGAACCCAACAGTGAAAATTCTATTTCGTGCTTAACCATTGAGCATAATATGCATCTTATTACGATACTCAAGGTTTTGTATCTAAACAATTGTGTATGTAGACATATATATTAAACACAAGTGAGGGAAAAAGAAACAGCTGCTAAATCTTAAATAATACCATTGATGTCCATATTTACTCTACTCATCAAAGTTTATTGCCTGAGTTGTCCAAAGTTTGGGTTGATACAACCCAAGTCCTACCCATGGAGGAAAAGAAAATGAAAGGATGAGTCATTATGTCTTTTAAGAATCTAGATGAAAACTAACAATTCAATTGATTGGTTAAAAAGTTAAATGATAAAAGAGATTCTACCTTGAAGCTACTCGGACATTGTACTCTTTGCCGGGATGGTAGAATTCAGCGAGACCCCAATCAATCAAGCGAAGTTTTCGCAGCTCATGATCGATCATAACATTGTGAGGTTTAACATCTCGATGTATTATGCCCTGCGAATGGCAGTAATCCAATGCCTGCAATCACGAGATAAGTTTTGAATTAGCCAATCATGCAAAAGCTAAACCAGTACAGGTCAGAATCATGGCATTCAACCTCTGTGTCTGTTACACAGAATTTACAATTTTATATTTCTAATTAGCTCTACCAACCATCAGGGTTATCCAAGTATTAAGAGAAAAGGGCGGGCCAGGGTACAATTAGTTAGAAAAATCAATGTTTAGCAACAGGATAAAAAACCTTGAGAAGTTCATATATATAGTAGCGAATGTCGTAATCTGTCAGTGTGGGGTACAACACTTTGAAATCTGCACTGTTCACATATTCAAAGATCAAGCTGGGAGTTTTTGAGTGGTCATCCCGGACAATATCAAGCAGCTTCACAATATTTGGACCTCCACAAAGATTCTGTAGTATCTTTATTTCCCTCTTTATCTGCATGAATACCATTACTATGTTTCAGTTAAATTATATAAGGAAATGTAAATAAAACAACTTCTGACATACATGCACTTTTGTTCATCGTATCATTACCAAGACTCGGAGTTTTCTTCAGCATGACAGTTTTATCCCAAAAGTACAGGAACAACTTTAATAAAACACACCTTCTTTTTCTTGACGGGTTTAAGGATCTTGATAACGCATTTTTCATTGTTGGTGACATTTACACCTTCAAAGACCTCACTGTATTTTCCTCTGCCAACCTTCCGAACAACCTCGTAGTCATCTTGATCACTGAGCAAGAAAAAATATTAAGCATAAATAAGAAAAATAGTTGGGAAAATTCACCTTAAAAATTCATGGTGAAAAACTCAAAAGAAACAACAACAAATAATAAAATAAAAAACCTCTAAAATCACTGAATCCTTCCAAGAAATGCAGTCCAATGCCATGAAAATCAAATAATCAAACAAGTAACCAGTGGTAAGCCTCAGCAATCAAACTATCACTTATTGGTTCTAGCTATATTGATAAACCAAAGGAACACAAAAACAAGTTTATCTGATTCAATTATTCAAACTGCATCAAGTACCCCGACCCTGGAACCTTCAATTGCAGCACACACAAAACAATGCAATGCAATGCAGCAAAGATAGAACAGACAGCATTATCATTTTCCCTTCAAATTGGGATTTTTCTGCACCTTCAACCAATTTGAAGCATTTGAAAACATACAACACAAACCAGAAAGCTATAATCTACCCTAGATTGTCAATTAACGATTCATATAAAAGTAAGACAAATAAATCAAATATTTTCATTGCAATTGTTATTTTTACCCCCATTGAAGCGTGTGAGATTCGTAATCCCAGTAATCTCTAGGGCGGTGGATGTTGATGTCTGCGTAGACTCGAGCCCTGGACATGTCTACCCGGTTGACCTCTCCTCCTCCTTTTTTCTGTTATTATTCGCGCGACGATCAACAACACCCGAGTTGCCCTAGCAGAGCAACCAGTGATATCTTTTTTTATTATTTCATTTTGTATTGTTTGGTCTTATTTTGTTACGCTCGATGTTCAAACGGACTTTGTTTATCAAGGCGGAAGAAGCTATCGGAAGATGTTGAGGTTTCCTGTAATTATTTATTCCGCGAAAAATTAACGGACGATGTGTCAGCAGACAAATAAAAAGATTTCCAAAACTAACGGATGCTTTTTCTTATTCCTTTTTTGCTTAATATTTACTAGCCACTTGGTTCTCTTTTTTATTTTTTATTTTATTTTTAGTATTAAGAAAAGATAACATGGGTAGTTATGTTTCATAAAAGTAGGACTTATTATCTGAATTTGTTTTTCATTTTAATTTTTTTTAAGATGAAAAAAAAATGTGAATTTACCATATTATCCTTATTTAATTAATAAATTCAATTATTAATGTTTGAATTAACCAATGACATTTTATGGTATTTTGAATATTTCACCATTCTCTGCCTTTTGTTTTATATATATAGATCAATGAATTTATAAATATAGATAATGTATATAAGTTTGATTAATCTATTAAACTGTATGTAATTTAAATGGGGGAATTCGAAGATTCAAACTTGAGTGTAAAGGGGTGGACTTGATGCACAATTATAGTCTTACAAAATCGAGTACCAACTTGATATATAAATTGAACTTTGAAAGTTTTATGTAGGTAACTCATTAAAAAAATTAATTGAAATTGTGCGGTACAAATGTGACAAGAACGATTATAATTAAAAATTCTATGTAGCTTAGGTAGAAAGAGAATTCACAAACAATCCACATCCATTTCTACATGGCGGTAAGACTCTTATCTTAATCCAATGTTTATGCTCACTCGCTACTATTATTAAAGCATTTTTACTCCATGGACACCAAAAAATATAATTTTTCCTATTGGACTTAAAAATGATCAAGAGCTCAATTATGTGAGTCCCAACAAAAACCAAAACCTCACGAGTGTGATTAGCGGTTGGGTTTAACGTTAAGATAGGCTAAATTGGTTTAATGTCAAGATTAAGATAGGCTAAATGGGTTATTAAGAGCGGATAAATGGGTTTAATGTTAACAGAGGCTATGGTGGAGGGCATGGAGTAGTGGTGCGGCTAAGACAGCGGCATACTATAGGAGTGACGATTGAAATCCTTGAACATGAAAAAACTCAACAACAACCAATCAAATCAAAACTGACAATAAATATTCTTCATAATTTATTTTCCAATGTTAAATATTTGTTATTTTTTATAAAAATAAATAAATTTATTAAAATACAGATGGCACAATACACCTTAAGTTAAGGTAGGGAGGAACAAAAATACACTCCAAAGCAAAAGGCGTTGGATACGGACATAGCCCAAACTGTAAACTGACATCTGGCAGATGATAGAAACTCTATGAGAATACATAATCGCGTCATAATTTTTTCGAGTTAGGAGAAAGTCAAAAAAAGAAGAAGTTAATTCAGTTTGAGGAAGGCAATCAGAAAATCGTTGATAGGGGACATCCATAGAAGATTAGAAGAAGCTTCTCTCCGAGAGGAGAGAGGTCCACATAAGACAAAAGAGTGAGTTAATTTTAGTTGCAATTATCATATCATCACCATCTTAATTTACTTTGGTTCCAAATTTAAATTTGATTTCTTTAAAGCAGATATTGTGATCTTGATTTGGATTCATTCAATCCCAATGGAGTGGTGGTCGCGAGGAAAGATGAAGTATCCGGTGCGAAAATTTTGTAGTCGGGTCACTACCTGCCTCGACATTCGCAAATCAGGTAAGTCATTTGATGTTTTTTTCTTTTAACATAAGTGATATTGGGAAATGAAAGATTCGAACACAAAACCTGCATGTTTCATTAAATTAACTTTTACATAATTGGATGTTCCATGTATCTATATATAAAAATTATACGCAATTATATATTAACATGTTATTATATTTAAGTATGATTATGTTTTATGAAGATTGAGATTAATGTGAACAGGGCTACCGAACCTACAACATGATATAAGAAGTTGTGAGTACGATGATGTGCATGTGATGTGGAGGATGCTCAACCCAAATGAGAAGACGGAGACGATTCAATTGGGAGGAAGCTCCAAGAAGAAACGTTTCTCGAATTTATCAAATTGGTTTAAACGAACGCCTTTTGTTTGCCGTGCCTTTTGAATTTTGAACACCATGCCGTAAATATATAAATATAAATCAATATGCCCATCATAATTTTGTGTCTAGAAATTAAGGTGGAACATATAATTTGGTTGATTTTAAAAAAATAAAATTGTGGGATCCAAATATTAGGTGGTGTCTCTGTTATTCTCCAATCGTGTCGGCGCCCAGCCGTCCGTCTGTAGATATCAACGGTTTATGTCTTCTTCTATTATTAAATAAACTTTATTTTATTTGTGCATATATTTGTCTCTCAGAGTTTTATATTCTAGCAGCAGCATGCATGTTTTCTTTCTACGACTTTTTGCCATTTGAAAAATCTACCTTACAAAATACATTTTAGTTTTCATCCCATATTAACATTTGAAACATTGATTGAAATTGTTCTAAAACATTGCTGAGTTAAGTCAGTTGGCTAAAATAGTGTGCTCGCTTTCTTTACTTGAGCTTGATCTCTCTTTCTGTATATTAAAGTAGTTTAAAATATCACTTTATAAATAAAAACAAACAATATTAACAAATATTTTTTTTTACAACATACTATGAAGTTGTTACACATTTATTTGATGCTTGACAACATAGAGTTGAAAATGGTAAATTGGTTGCCCAAAATTCAGCTGGCTAATATGAATTTGGATAAAATTAGAGGATCCCTTATTAATTTTCGTCTTATATATTACGTATATGATGAAAGGGCATCAAGGCAAAAAACGGTCATATTATATTTTTTTGTTCTAGTAGTTTGACTCAATTTTCATTTTGGTCCATCTCATTTTAATTTTGACAATTTAAATACTGTAATTTAGTTTGATTTGGTTTCAATCAAATCCAAATTACAAGTTTCATGAAATAAATATATAAAATTCAATGTGACAATATGCAATAACCACCATATTAACCGAGATATGAAGGATCTAACATAAACTTTTCAAACCGTACATCTCTTATGGGCTTGCTTAAGCCCAATTGAAGGGCCTAATACCCGTCCATCAAAAATTACAAAAAAGAGAAAGAAAAAAAGAAAAGAAAAAGAGTCTATCACGTGGCGATTGGAGGATGAAACGCCTCGTTACATGGAGGCGGCAAGAATGACTAAAACGCCGCGTTTCAGTCCTAGACCTATAAAAGGAACTAGAATTTACAAAATGGCAGTCATAGGATTAGGGTTTAGAACTCCATCGTTTTCTTGCAGCTGCAGAGGCAACGCAGTGAGTGGAAGGCGGCCTTCCAAGACGACCGAGCAAGAACCAAAATGGGCCATTCCAACGTTTGGAATTCTCATCCAAAGAACTACGGGCCTGGTTCCCGTACGTGGTATGAATTTCTTCCTCATATCTAAGCCTCAATCGTTCTTATATTTTGCAAGTGTTTGATCTAGGCTTGTTTCTGTTAGTAGAAATTTTAATTTAATCAGCATTTCCCTGTTTGAGATTTAGATTATGTATGCTAAATTACTTTGCTAAAATATCACTGTGTATCACTTGATTGGTAAAATGTTAGCACAATCGCTTGATTAGTAAAATATTAGCATAATCACTTGATTAGTAAAATGTTAGCATTATCACATTATTGGTAAAATATTACGGTCTTCTATATGACGAAGTATTTCAGATTTTAGTTTTTTGGCTTTTGAAGATTTTTTGGTGAACGACATGTCTAATGTGGAAAACTTGTTTGTTACTTTGGACAGCCGGGTATGTGGAAACCCTCATGGGTTGATCCGGAAGTACGCCTTGATGTGCTGCAGGCAGTGCTTCCGCAGCAACGCCAAGGAAATCGGCTTCATCAAGGTATAAATTCCAATCCTTATGCCCTTTATTTTGTTATTTTTGGTGCTCTTTGGATGGTGTAGGATATAAGCTTTTGTACTCGTTTCCCTGTCCCATTTCAAGTCGCAATTTCTTAAAATGTCCCCTTAATACACCATAAATTTAGCTTGAATGTTCTGGGTTGGTGTTAGTTTTGCAAGTTTTGTATTGGTTTTGGTCACTTTTGTTCTGCATCCGTTCTTGGTAACTCATATACATATTCCTTCCTCCAAATAAATTGAAGTAACAAATTTCAATGTACAGAAAAAATGTACCAGATTGATTTGTTGATGGAAGATACGTATCTTTAATTTGACCAATCATTATTATCTATAGTTCTATACAGCTTTTTTTGCTTGTTATTAGTTTGTGTATGTATGTATGTATGTATGTATGTATGTATGTATGCCAATGTGTTGAATTTCAATTTACAGAGAAAATGTAGCAGATTCATTTGTTGATCAATTATTAGGATCTATAATTCTATACAGTTCTTTGGCTTGTTAATAGTTTGTGTATTCCCTATGTGTTGAATTTGAAATGATACTGATTCTGTGTTGGTTGTATCTTCATTGCAGTACCGCTGAAAGTTGAAAGCATCTGATTTTGCATCGGCCATGAAGATGTCAGAAATATGGAGCTGGAGAGCTTTTTCTTTTGTTGCTGTTACTTTTCCTCTTTTCTTATTTAAGATGATAATGTAGCATATCTTAAGCTTGACAATTAGCTGTTGACTGGGCCGTTGTTGAAACTATTTGTTGGGTCTAAATTTTATTTCCAGTTGCTATCTCTTTACCTTTGGTTTCAACTTTCAATTGATGCGCGCTTTGGTTGTTGATGCTTCAATGGTTTTGATTGGGTTTATAATAAATTTTAGACTATTGTCACTAATCGTTTGATGCAAGAAGAATAATGACAAACGTTAGTTGTTATCGCATTTGAGCCCATACTTTGTTGGCGAAGAAGAATTTGGAACAAAGATATCCATGGCATGATGGTGGTTGGTGTCCTGCACACCATCTTTGATTCCCGCAATGTTCGTTTTAAACCTAGTTCCAATATTAAAAAATCAAAGTCATTGAGCCAACCGAAAAAAGGGAAGAAAAAAACACAAGTTAATTGGTTTGTATCGTAAATCTTAAATTCTGAAAGTCCATAAAGATCAAAGTGTGTGTTTGTTAATCGTGTTTTGCTTTGGTGATTTAAGATGATTAAAACCCAATATTGAGTGGCACTAGGCTTTGTTGGACTGTTTTGCTTTGGAAAAGAATTAGGGAAAAAAAAAGGATCTAGAATTTAAACAAAAATATGGAGGTGCGGGGAATCGAACCCCGTGCCTCTCGCATGCGAAGCGAGCGCTCTACCATATGAGCTACACCCCCGTTGTTGTGTACTAGCTGTTAAACAGATATATTATCGTTAAAGAACGTCAACATTTTCGAATGGGCATGCAAATGGCGCTCTGCCAAATGCCACAGACGTGCCCAACAGCTCACATTCCACGGCAACCCTTGAGCACCGATGTCTTTTCATTCCCCCTCCCCACTGCAACACTAAATGAAGCACTAAATACTCTGCAGAACACAGATGCAGTAAATGAAGAGTCAGTGAAAGCCACATGCTTTCTTTTATGATTTCACTTACCACAAAAACCAAAAAAGCAATAATTAATTTTTTTGCTACATATTCTAAAATGCAAGACATGGGTTCTTCTTAGCCACTCTTGTCATCTCCCCTGAATTCCTGGTGGACTTTGTTGCCCTCTAAATCTTGGTGTGACGGTAAGGCCGGTGATTCTGTTTCCAGCTACTCCCTTCGTATGAAATTTCTCATGGGTTGAGTTGCTTAAAGCCTAAAGGAGATTCATAAGTTTTTGAAGAGTCTGAGAACAAACAAAAAAACCCTCTTTCTTGGGGACATTGTCATTTGGCGTAATTGCAAATATTTCTACATGATGAAGGTTTCTGGGTTTTGGGTTTTGGTTTTGCTGCTTGGAACAGTTCTAGTACTAGTCCTTGATGTCTCTAGCAGCAGAAATGGCTACTCTTATCCAGGTAATTATTTCTCTTTGATTTATTTGAAGTTTCACTTTTAATAGTAGCATCTGTGTTCTGCAGAGTATTTAGTGCTTAAAATGCCAAATTTCTTTCAATTAATTGAAATATTTCTAGAATGTTCTAATTTGAATTCTGTTTCTGGAGTTGATCTATCAAGTCCAAATCTTCATTATCTGGAATATGTGACATGCTGAAACTACAATCTGCCTAATGTTTTCCCAGATTTTGTCTTCAACCACCCTGATGTGGGGCCAAAAAGGATAGCTATAAGTAGGAAGCTCAAGGTACATGAACTCTACAAATGATTGTCTACGAGAAGTTTGAATCACTCAATCAGAAATCTGTGTCTGTTTGATTAATTGCTATTTAATCAAATTTCTTGATGATGTTGGGTTTTGTTGTCTCTGGCTCTCAAACTGCTCTCAAACTACAGGAGAATGGCTACACTCCGAGCACACAGAAGAAAGGCAATGTGAGAAATGTGAATCTGGATGACTATCACCCCATTGATCCTTCTCCAAGTTCAAAAGCTTCCATAAAGCCGGGTCCGATTGAGCACGGCACGCCTATAATCCCATACATTCCAAAGCCTTTACCTCCTGCTCATCCCAGTCCTGGTGCCATTTCTTAGCCACCTCATGACATGTTCCTCTATTGTGTCTGTTCATGCTAGAAATCTTTATGTTAATTTCAACTTAGTAGTTGTTATCATAAGAAATGTTGTGTATAATGTTCATGCAACAATTCAGACTTCTGTGCATGCCCTGTACTTGTTTGCGTTTTGTCATCATATGAAGTTCTTGTGTCTTTAACAACCTAAAAATAATTTGCAGCTTCTTATGCAAGTTCACTGTTCTGTTAGATTCTTTCTTTAATCTCTATCTGAACTGAGATGCATATAAAAGTGATTTAAAGTTTGATACTCTTGGTAGTTAATTAAGATCATGGTCGTCTTGGAAAAGGGTTGACATTGAGATAATACCCTTTTAGCTTACGATTAGTGTCGTTAAGTGAGGGCTTTTGGTTACTAAATACGTGTTAGGTGGCGGCAGTGACGATGTTTAATGACCTAATCTAGGCCACTAGTTATCATCATCATAGAATATATAATAAATATGGAGGTCCCAAACCTTTTCTCTCAAGCTTTTTGGGGTCCATTTGTGCTATTTTTTCTTCTTCATTACTTTTCACTTTTCCCTAATTCTATTAACGGGATGATTAGTTCTCTTTTTTTTTTTGGTCATGGGATGATTAGTTCTCTCGTAATATGGTCATTAATTAAGTAATAGTACTATATTTTTAATAAAAAATTTATTCAACAACTATCTTTCATTTATCATTTATATTGTCATGACTCGTGCATCCCTCTTTTTATTACAATTGAAAAGAAAAAGGCTTAAATTTTATTTGCAAGGTCATAATATAAGAGTTATAAAAGAAAACTCAGCCTTTGTTGTTGTCCCTACAGCCACAGTTCTCTTTTCCAGGCTTTGCGAGTGGAAAGAGAAGCATCCTTCAGTGATTAAAGCTAGGGGACCATGACAAATTATCACTTCCCCCAAGCATTGAGTATCCATAACTTTGAACGTGGGCTACCATGCTCAAGTTTTAGAAGGAGGGATTACCTAACCTAATTAGGTTTAGTAACTTTAACATCAATTATAGTACACGTTGTGATTAATCAAGTAGGGTTTCCCAACTCCTAACCATATATAATTTATTAACGATGATTAGGTTTATGATGTTTATGTATTTCCATTTTCATGGATTGGTGTGGTGGGTGTACGGCCAAAAAAATTGGTATGCTTAGTTGAGCGTTCTTATTTGGGATTCTATAAGAGACGGTTTTATTCATTTTTCCACCAAGCGAGAAATTCAACGATGTCTAACCTAATGACAAAAGGTCTTAACTTGCAGACCAATGGTCTTAGCACCCAGGTTCGAACCCCCATGACAACTTAATAGTGTGTGTGTGTAAAAAAAATAAGCTCTCTTTATAGTTTAGACTATCACTTGTATTAAAAAAAATATCAAAAAAAATATTGAAAATTTGGCATAAGTCCAATTATGAGGAGAGATTTTGGGTGCAATCCACGCAAAAATTGTTGTTAATCAAAGTCCTTTGACTTTTGAGCCACATAAGATTACATGTCTATTTCAATTTATTGATATTTACTTTTTTTTATTTTTTATTTTTTGTTCTAGTTATGCACCTAAAACATAAATAAGGTAAATTATGAATTCCTAAAACTGGTAAGTTATTGATTTGTAGGATATTAATTATCATATTTGATTTGAATTTAATTGCAAATCTATTTATTGAATTCTGAAATTTTCCCAAGGTATACCGACATCAAAATTTATAATAAGAGTTCATAAAAACTTCATACATTAACAATAGGTAAGGTACCTATGCATACAACTCGTATGCAGTATGCATGTAATTAAACCCATAAATTACCTCTGGTCCAGGTAATTAAATCCATAAATTACCTCTAGTCTAGGTAGTTATACCCTCTAACCCAGCTAATTGAACTCATATAATATCTTGGTATGGATCTTTAAACTCAACTGAGATAAAAATCGATACAAAATTTCTTTGGAAAAAAGGAAAAAACACTATTACATGGAAGACATGTACGTATGTATATAAATATGAACCTCCAGAAAAAACTACTTAAGAAAACTCAAGAAAAAAACACTTACCTTAAGGCAAGTACATATATACCTGTATATATTAACATTATTTACCTGTCTGTCAGGTACATAATTTAATGTGGGTGTTTGTCTGATCGATTGGGATATTATGTGAGCCTTTACTTTTTATTGATTAAATTGTATTTTATCTATATATTAGGAATATTATCAAGGAAAAAAAAATTCAAAATTCAAAATTTGGAATTCAATTTCAAGGAAATAATGAATTGAATTTAGATTTTCAATGTGTTTTCCTTATTTACCTTAAAGGGTAAAATCGACACAACAAAAAAGTAATAAATTTCAAAGGACCTACATCTAAAACCAAAAACACGAGGACTAGACCCAATAACAGCTAATCGTTTTGGACCTAGATCTAAGAACCCCAAAAAAATATCATGCCATCGTTATCAAAATGATGTAAATTGATAACATCTTATTAAAAGTGTGGATATTCAATCATTGTCCATATTCATGATGATGGCATTTGTATAGAAATCTTGCAATATGGCAATATCAATGCACCATCTTTTGTCTCAATTCCTCTTTTACGTTATGATAGAGGAGGCCATAGGAGATGCCAGACTGCAGCCCATATATTCTTTACAAAATTAACACACTCGGGTGAAGTTAGCTGTAATACAATTGTACCTGGTTCCTTCTTTAACCAAAACGACAGAATTAAACAGTTAATTAATTAGTACACAAAATTGAAATGCATCCAGCTCAACTGAAAACTCCAAAAAAAAAATACTGCAGCTGTCTTGCATATTGTATCTGGTGAACAAAATGGGTGTCTCTAAACTTTACGAATATTTGCGTACTTAATATAATAGTTTGTGATTAATATAAATAGTTTGTAAGTAATTACACATATTCGGACTTCAAACGATAGAGAGACATGTAGGACCTTGAAAGCAAAGTTGAGAAAAAATTGAGGAACTGGGACAGAAGACATAGGCAGAGAGACTACAGTGGGGGACGGAGCATCCTAGAAAGATGCTTTCTTTCTCAAAGGTTGTAGATGATAACCATAAACCGTATAGTGTTGCTCCTCTTTATGTTGAGGAGTGGGGGCCTTCTGGTTTTTTCTTTTCCTGATCTGCATATATAGGCAATAAAACAGTAATCATGCATGGGTCCTTGAGAAGCAACAGGGAGGGGAACTGGCATCCAATTTAGCTTTTGTTCTTTCATCCATTTAGGCAGGCAGGTATTTGTTTTCTCTCTTTTCTAATGCAATGCTTGCTTGCCACAACTAGTATTCTATGGCTACTTATTCATCATTATGCCTCTGCATTTATTCTTCTATTTCCCATCTTTATTTCTCTCCCTATTTTCTTCTACAATTATAGAAAAAGATAGATACTTTCCGGCCCAAACTAATTTATAACTCCATAATCGATGAAGATCCCAATGTTTAATATAGGTGTGATGGTCGTACAATATATCCCACAAGGGAAAGTATCTTTTTTTTTAGTGCGAATAACAGTTTACCAAGTGTAAGCAAATTATAAGCATAAATTGCCTATTTGGCAAAGCTCTTTTTACACGGTTAACACGGTTGCTTTGTTAATTAATCTCAACGAAAGAGATTAACAAGCTATACTTTTCTGCGTGGAGCTGGCAAAGTATATATATATAGATAGAATAAAGTCATGTTAAAATTCTGTGAAATTGAGTGCCCACGAATTAAGGACTTTCAGAATTGGTCCTGTTTACTCCTTAAATCTTAATCATGTTTCGCATGCGTGTGTGTTATATCATTGTCCGCAGTATAAGATGCTTCTCATATGCGTATTAGTTTGTGGTCTCAACAATTTTTCTTTTTTAGAAACAACCAAACACACACAAATACATAGAGTGTTGGAGAAGGGATTGAAAACAAAAAGGAGAAAAAGAAAGACTGATAGATAGGGCTTGCTAGTTCTTTGAAGAAAAGGGCCATCACAAATTGAAAAGACAAGGTACAAGGTTGAAATATATCTAAATGGAACGTTGGTGGAATTGATATTTCAACCATGAACCCTAATCTCAAAATCCCTCCTATTTAACAAAAGACGTATTAATGTAGTGATTTGGAGCAATTTCTCCCCCAGGAAAGGTTCTAGGTTCGAGAGTACTAGCATCTTTATAGTGTGTATGTGAGTTTAATATATTATCGTACCTCTCAATAGAAAAATATCTTAAACATAAAAACTTAAAAATAAAAATCTCCTCCTATATATGGATAAGTATGAAGCTTGTAGTAACGTTTCTTTAATTACGGCAGTGAAAACGGTAAACTTCCATATAGTGGGTTTAGAGTGGAAGTGAAGTCCAAGTTTATATAGGATGCAATTCTGAGAGAAAAGCAAGGCAAGTCTGGTAAGAAAGCTCCCTCTTTTATAATAGTGTAGTTTAGGGCATTTTTAACATTAACAATGTTAATTAATTAAGCACATTTCGTGTTAACTCCCTTGAATCATTGACATTAGCTTTTAAAAAAAAAGCACAAAATAATACACAAAAATACCATATATGTTGACTAGCATGTAAAAAAACTATGTAGTTGTTGGTGAATGGTGACTGATAATCACATCACCAAAGTTTGTTTTGTTCGGTGGGCTCAAAGCAATCATAATTAGTATGTTAAAAAAAATTAGGGATTGGGGTGGGAGGGAGTTGGTTTGGTCCGATATCATTGCATATAAAACAAGGCAAGATTTTGAATGACTTGAGATTAACTTAAAGAGAGTTGGAGTTACTAAGCATAAAGGAGGTTGATTGTCCTTTTTCACTTTTGTAAGATTCAAAGTTAGCTAAGCTAGCCTTGTAAATCACTTTGCTAATCAGCACATTGTTTGGTGACTTTTCCTTCATAATTTCACCTTCTTTTTTAAGGAAAATACTGTAAACTCAATTTATCAATAGCTAAAATGTGGTTAAAAAAAGACAAGGAAAAAGGAGCAAGCTTATGATAACACCCACCTGGAACCCAATAGAAAGTAGAACAAAACCTTTAATGAGTGGCAAAGTGTTGAAAGCTCCTAATATTTTAATCTAATGTGTATCTTCGTCATCCTTCTCAATAATTGACATGTGTAATGTATAATCATAGTTAATTATTTGCTTTGTATTTGTGGAATTATGGTTATGCTTATGAACACGTATTAAGTGTTGACTAGAATGATAATATACACAATGAGTTAAAGTGATGAGGAAAAATGCCCCATATATATTCAAGTTTTGTCATAATAATTTCATTATTTGGTTCGGCCAAAAATTCATAAAATTGAAAATATTATGACTTCATTATCGTGCGTGTGTTTGAGAAGAAGATTTTATTTATAGAAATCAAGAAACTCTGCAGTTTCCATGTTTGGTCAACTAAAACGCTCAATTTTTAATACCAACGTTGAAGAAAGGAATTGCGTAACGTCTCTTCGAAGATTCATATTCCTCTACATTCGTATCTCCAATTTTGTTTCCTTTTTTCCTCTTTTACGCACTGCCCTCGTGGCGTGCAAACTAAGCCCATAAACTCGCCGCCACGTGTACAAAGCCCACTAGCGCAATTCACTCACCAGTCACCATTCTCATGTGATTTACCAAAATACCCCTATTTACCCTCGTACTACAAGTCAAGTCCTAACCCCGCTTCTAATTATAGTATTTTGAGTTAATTAGAAATTTTAAAATGAGCCCCATTCCCCAAACCCCACAGCGTGTACCCAATTAACCTTAAAAATAAAAATAAAAATAAAATACAAAAAAAAAACGAAAAAGAAATATTTATTTAAATATGGTCTGAGGCAAAGCCCAAACACGGGTGCCTAGTACGACAGTTATGCTCCCAAATCTCGGCTAAACAACTTCTTTCTCTCGCCGGTTTAGTCGTAACGGTCATATATCCCCAGAATCCAAATTCATCCGATCACTCTCTAAAAGCACACACATAAAAAGCGCCTCCCCCAGAAGCCTCTCTCTCTCTCTCTCTCTCTCTCTCTCTCTCTCTCACTCCGCGACTTCACTTTCTCTGTTTTGTAATTTTATTTCATTTTACGATTTCTTGTTTCCTCACAGAAGTGAGCGCCGGTGAACACGCAGGGGCGGTTGAAGGTTTTGCTTTTGCCGGAAGATTAGGGTTTTGGAGGATGAGATTTGAATGGAATTTTGAGTTTTTGCGATGGTAGCTGCTGTTTCTACGACATTGAACCCCAAAGCCGCTTCCCAAGGAGGTCGTCCCCGAACCGCTACAAGGCCTCCGCTTCTGCCCTCCGACCCCGAAAATGGTGTCGTCGTTCCTCGCCGGCTCAAAGCTCGAGAGGTCACTTCTCGGTACATGTCGTCTTCTTCTTCCTCCTCTTCCTCTACTTGTTCGAACACAAGACGATGTCCATCGCCGTTGCCTTCCAGAACTGGCGTTTCTTCGGCGACGGCGACGCCGATGCCGTCGTCTCAGTCCGTGAAGCGCTCGCAATCTGTTGAGAGGAGGAGAGCAGTTACGCCGCGCCCTAGTTCTTTGGATATGAGGATCGGGAATGGCGGCGAAATGTCTGCGGCTCAGAAGCTCTTGTTCACTTCAACGAGGAGCTTAGCGGTTTCGTTTCAAGGCGAGTCCTATTCGCTCCAGGTGAGTAAAGTGAAGCCGACGCCGTCTCCGAGTACAAGGAAAGGCACGCCGGAGAGGAGGAAGGCGACGACGCCGTTTCGAGCGGATCAGAGTGAGAATTCGAAGCCGACAGAGCAGCAGCGATGGCCTGCGAGGTTAAGACAACCGAATTGTATGACTAGGAGCTTGGATTGTACGGATGAGAGGAGGAGGATGAGTGGATCTGGCGCCAATGTGGTTAGGGCGTTACAGAATTCGATGGTGGATGATGTTGATGGGAGATTGAGGTCTAATTCGTGCAATTTAGGTTCAGTGAAAGCTACTGAGACTGTTGATGATGGCAATTCAGCTACTACACAGTCTGAACCTGTGGCTTGTTCCGATACTGATAGTGTGTCTTCTGGTAGTACTAATTCAGGACCACACGAGAGCAATGGCCATGGTGGTGCTGTACAAGGGCCACGGCCTAGAGGGATAGTGGTGCCAGCGAGGTTTTGGCAAGAGACTAACAATCGATTACGCCGCCAATCAGAGTCTAAGGCTATTGGAGCTGGAGCAAGAACTATGGGCTCTCCTAAGATTGCTGAGGCAAATAGGTTATCTATTGATAGTCCCGCGTCATCTCCTCGAGGTGTTGTGAATAGCAGGGGACAGTTATCCCCTATTCGTGGGACAGCTCGGCCTGCATCGCCAAGTAAGCTCAGCAGGTCATTGATGACCTCTTCGCCGATGAGGGGAGTGAGCCCTTCTCGAGTGAGGAATGGAGTGGCTGCTACTCCGGGTAATAATTTGAGCAACACGCCCTCTATTTTAAGTTTTGCTGCTGATGTTCGAAGAGGGAAGGTTGGAGAGAATCGGATAGTTGATGCACATGTGGTGAGGCTCTTGCATAACCGGCTCTTGCAGTGGCGTTTTGTAAATGCTAGAGCTAATGCCTCCCTAGCTGCCCAGAGGTCCAATGCAGAGGTATGGCTACTGGACTTAATGCTCACTCATTGTATTCAATGTACAGCTAATTCGTTTTGGTTATCACGCATGGCATAAATTTGGTTTTGTTAAATATTTTCTTCTCTCTATGAGCTTTGTTCTTGTATGGGAATCTTCGACTGCTTTTCTGCTCCTTTTCTTAATTGATCACCTTTACACTTCTCTTGACTGCAGAGTTTATTCATCATAAATTTAAGTTTCAATTCAGGTTTTGGTCACTTTATATTATGCCATGGCATCCCTTTCAGTTTTTTCTCCTCAAATGCTCCAACTTGGATATTGATGTGCAAAAGGAAAATGTGGATAGCATTGCGTATTTTGTAAAATCTTGAATTGCAACTTGGGGGCGAGATGGTGCATTGAATTTGGATGTTCATAGGAGAACAATAGGCTTTATTTAGGACTATGCTTGCGAATACATGCTAGTTTTATTCTTTTTCCCATTTTGACTATCAACATATAACTCGTTGTTGGTCAAGCATCTCTTACTGTGCTCATGCTTGCACTTGGATGTTCTGCACACTCCAGACAGCCTTTTATAAGTCTTAGAAATGGATGCTCAGATGACCTGCATAATTTATTATCATGGACTTATCGGAGTTATGTAGACTTTGTTCCTGTTTACATGTTTCTTTTATTATACTAGCCCCCACCTGCATGTTCTACGGATGTTGGAGATGGAACTTTTATTATATAAATTCGGTTTTCAGAACGTGGGATGAAGAGCACATTTTATGTGGTTGTGGGTAGTTACCACTCATTAAAAATTCTTGGGTTAAAAAGGATTCAAAAGTATAATAAATAGTTTTTATTGCTGAAACTTTTCTGTTTGCAAACATGTTTGAAATAAATATTGAATAAGTGAGGGATGTATGATATCAGGATTGACTGCTTCCCTTTACTTTGTTATTGGTGTTAAAATATTTCCATTCCAATAAATCAGTCCTTAACTCTAATTTTTGTTGTTTAAAATTCCTGCTTTCCATCAGAGAAGCCTCTATAATGCGTGGGTAACAAGTTCAAAACTTCGCGAATCAGTTAGAGCAAAACGGATAGAGTTACAAATGCTGAGGCAAAATTTGAAACTAACATCCATCCTCAAGGGGCAAGTAAGACCTCTCACTACATTCTGCTTCTATTTCTTGTCAATATTTGGCCTGGTTTTGCATGGATTTCATGTTCATTGTCCTGTGAGTGATTTATTGAAATTCTATCTTTTGTTCTATAATTTTCACTAATTGAAGTTGTACCTGCTCCTTGAAGGTAATTTGATGCTATTTTTCGTGCATTTAATTCTGATTTTACTCTTCTTGACTGAGCTTGCGACTGAAATTATTTAGAGGAATAAGTTATCTTCATAGTCTTTTTGTACTACCCAATATCTGTCATTGTATTGAAAGTTGATCTGCAATTGCTTTACTGTGCTGCTTAAGAATGATTCTCTGATTCTCCGTTGTGAGATATTCTCTTTGTTATGTTATATGCTAGAAGGCAAGAATTGCTTTTGCAGAAAAAGGTTTCTTGGCAATGTATTTTACTGACTTCTGAGTTTAATCCTATATTTCTTGACGAGTGCAGATGATATATTTGGAAGAGTTATCACTTATGGATCGGGATTACTCTAATTCTTTGTCAGGGGCCACCGAAGCTTTAAAGGCTAGCACACTCCGCCTTCCAGTTGTTGGAGGGGCAAGGGTATGTGCCTCTCTTATACCTCTTTGTTTACCTGGTTCCTTGTATACAGTGAGAGCTCATTGCCCAATAATCTGTCATTGTCTGGTTCTTCATTGCTACAGGCTGATGTCTACAATGTGAAGGACGCTATTTCTTCAGCAGTTGATGTGATGCAAGCAATGGCATCATCAATATGCTTATTGTTATCGAAGGTGACATTTGTTCTCCATTGGAATCCCTGCCCAGTTTTTTGGTTGTTGTATATCTATACCTGTCTGAGGATCTGGATAAAGGGCGGGTAGGTTGTTACCATGAGTACAAGGCTACCTTTAAAACATGGTTATTATGGGAACTACAAATAAAGGTCATGTTTGTAGTAAGTGGTGGTAGTAGATAGATAATACGTGTGGGTTACAGAGGGAGATGGTTGACCTACTGTGGCTGTAGATACAACCGACCAAGTTTAGTATTTCAAAATTTCCTGAGTCTGCTGCCTTTTTTAGTAGAATACATAGTAGTATCAAGGACAAATGACAATTAAGCAATCCTTTGGGAGCAAAAAGGTATTCCATAGGTTTTAATTTATAACAATGGAGTGATTTATATGTCAATGTTTAACATCACTCCTGGTTTGGATGTGAGATTGGCAAATGATTACGTCCAGTAACAATGCGTTAACCCCTAGCTAACCAACTATTGAACTTCCTGCTTAAAGTTTTGTTTTTCCATTGGTCTAATACCATTTGTAATTGATAGGTTGGGGATGTGAACTCTTTGGTGGCTGAACTTGCAAATGTAACTGCAAAGGAGCATGATTTGCTTGGTCAGTGCAGAGATCTATTGTCAACAGTTGCAGCCATGCAGGTAAATTAATGTTGTATTTGGTTTCAGTTTCAATACCTAACATATTTGAATTTTGCCTACGATTCTACCATGAGATTAAACTGACCCTTACACAAGTTACTCCAGAACAAATTCCTGCACTGTGTGATCTGTACTGTTGATTTTATGAAAAGGCAAAATGATAGGTTTGACAATAAAATGAGACGTCATTGGTGCTGATACAGTTGTGTGTGGTTTATAATACTGCATATTGGCCATCTTTCAGATTCCTCCTGTCCTCATTTCTATCCACTTGATTTAAAAACTATCAGATAGAAGAATATAATCCAGATTTTCAGCATTATTCCTTGTACTGAGTTTGAAACCTTTCCGATCCCAACCAATGATGAAACCTGCTTCATAATCGAAACTCCTTCCTCAATTTTAATGTCTAAAGATACTTAAAAAACCCTGAAATTTGGCCCAATTGTGGGGGAGGGGGGGGAAGTGTAATTTATCATCTCTCTCTCTCTTTCTCATAGTTTTAACTTATCTGCAAAAATTGCTTCTTAAGTTGTTTTTTTTTAATGAGCAGGTGGAGGAATGTAGCCTGAGAACGCATATTTTACAAGAAAAACGTGTACCTGATAGCCTCACAGCCGAAGTGTAAAGCTTTATCGTATGACTGCCTAAACAGCTAACACCACATCAGATTCTTTTTTCCTTTTGCACAATTTTACCTTCGAATCCGTGAAGCCGAAGCGATAACAAGACACAGACTAGAATGGTTGGTTGTGACTCGTGGGTGGCTTATGAAAGATGGGTCATAGTGCTAAAATTGGGCCTGTGTTACGTGCATAATAGATGATAGCAGGAAATTGTGTTGTCGATATCAAATTAATTTGTATACCTTTTACTTTATCCATAAGTCAAGAGGAATATGTGTGTAAATATGTCTAGCTGATGCTTCTAATTTCTTTTTTCTTTGCTTAATTTAGTTGTGTCTGCAAGTTATGTTTATATGTGGGTGTTATTGTTACAAATTACAATTGCTTTCTGCTTACTTACTCCCCATCTTTCCTTCCTAGAATATCATGGGCTTATATGTGGGTTCCACTCCATGGTCCATTTCTATTGTCCAAAAAACCATGACCCATTTCTACCTAATCAGATTCTTTAAAAATCTCAGCTCTCTGAAGAACAAGATTTTATACCTTTATCTTACGTGTACCTCGTTCTAATACCACTTGAGCTGAAGACCTCACTCTATAATAATTTGAGTTTTGAGACTCCTGGCATGATATTTCAGTACTTAAAAGTGATGCGTTAGGAGACGTGTCGTCGCGAGAGATTTCCAACATTAAAAGAGATTTGAAGTTCGAATTTCTTATTTTGTTTGTTAATCAAAGTTAGAATATGTCATAGAGGAAAATGAGACAAGCTTACCTTATAAACCATTCGTAGCATAACATATCTATATAAGAATGCAGATTATATACATAATCCCTCACTGCCGCTTTTCATCTCTCGTCATTTACCTTTTCTTTCTTTTTACCGAAAAAGAAAAAAGCAAGTGAACAGAAAAAAGATAAACAAGTTGTAGTTCTAAGATGACACAAGTTTGTCTGCCTCTGTGTCTGTGGTATGCAAATGCAATGGAAGCATGGGAGAGGAATAGTCCAAGTGTATGAGTAGGACCCACAGCATCTTGAGACTTGAGAGACGCGGCGACGCGAACGGATTAGAACAAGTCTTCTTCTTCTTCTATGCTTCAATGGATGAATTGTATATGCGTGTGTCCTTTTTCCAGTGTTAGCTTTTCGGTGAAAAAAGAACCACCAGAACAATTATAAAAATAATACTAAAATAGGTGGTGATGCCGTGGAACCCACTTCCGATGGAGGAGGACTGTGTCCTTGGATGGGGCTGACGTGCACCGCACCATTTCTAGCTTTTTCTAAATCTTACAATATACGGAGAGACCTTTGAATTGGGACCCACTTTTTCCCACTTGATTTGATATCCATCCATCTATCGATCCCCCTTTCGGTTCCTACCCTCTCCTCTCTTCTCCACATGCCTTCAATTCAATTAATTCCATATGCCTTATATTTCATGTGCCCTTCACCTTGTATTTGTATTTGCTTTTGTCCTTGACTTTGTCTTACCTCTAATAATTTCCAGGTTCTAGCCGGAAAAAGGCATATAGTCTATGATTATGTTCATAAAATACAACAAAACCTGCCTTAGTTATCGCTTATTTACATTATCATTATAATTAGGAAACTATATGCATTGGCTTTTGGCTATGGGAGAATATGTGTGCACCCTAAGAAAAAAAGAAAGAAACTCATAATGAGGTTCAATCAATTATCAATATCAGTTGGATCCAGGACTTTTTATTAGGGATATTCATTATTATACCCAACATAGGAGCTTAAATTATATATTTAAAAAAAAAAAAACCATATATGAAATGGACTTTAGAAACACACCCAAAGGCCATTTACAATATAACAAAAAAACTTTAACTTCTTTTAAATTACAAAACTGCCATTAATTTCTTAAAACAAACTCAATCCCAAAACCTTATAAAAAAAAGCTCAAAACACTCAATAGGGCATCAAAGTAATTTAATAATCAAAATTAAATTCAATAGAGCCAAGAATGGTTATTTGACTAAATATCTCTTTTTATTAACATTACTGGGACAGTTTGGCAGTTTCCATGCTTTAATTAAAAGATTAAACTGAACCGGATACGTAGCCATTTGCATGTCGTCTTTTCTGTATTATTTTTAGATCCTAATTAAGCTCATCACTAATTATATATATATCTCCAACTGCATGCTCATAAGTCAGATGCATTTTTTTTCTAAATTATATATACATCATACATGCATACAAAATTACAAATAAATTAAATTACATGCGTCATCAACAACGTAAGCATTTTTTCTAATATATTTTGGAAATTCATGTTGTTTATATACTTGTTCAAGCCACATGTTTTCCAAGTCGAAAAATGTCCAACAACCAACCCATTACCCATTGGGAATAAAAGAAGGTTAATGTCTCACGAGTATAAAACCATAATCAAAATAATTACATAATAATTTATCGTATAACTGAATTGTTGTGACGACATTTCAAATTAATCACGCATTATTATATAATAAAATTAAAACACGTCATAATGTGCTATTAAATTGGAATACCGGTATGGCTTGACGAAAGTAAATTTATATCACAGTCTACAGCAAACCAAGGAGATGAGAAATGAAAATCAAACATATTTTCCACTTTGTCTCATCATCAGCTTGAGACGGCTAGCTGCTGCATGTCCTCTAAAACATAGAAGATGTACGGCCAGGACAACCCCATTCAAAAGCTGCGTCCCTAAACGACAATTGTCACACGTCATCGTCATCATCATTATCAACAACAACTCCTCCCAACCGAAACAAAAATAAAAAAAAATATTTATAAATAAAAAAAACCAAATGCTTCGCCGGAAAATTCAACAAAATTGATCGGCTCCGATTATCATTTTACCTCGTAATACATTATTCGCTGATCACTTCTAATCTCTCTCTCTCATATATTAATTAATTTATTAATCGTACTCAGACAAAAAGGTTCAAAACCTTGCGATCCTTGAGACCACCGCCGCGTTCAAAGCTCGTCGTCGACGTCATCACCGACTCTTCCGAACTAAACGACACCGTATCCCTTCGCCGCTTCTCCACTGCAGTACTCACACAGCTGCTGCTCCTCATTCCTCTGCCTCTTCCTCCTTCTCCCGCCGAGAGATTCGGCTTCAGAGAGAAACCGGCATCGAACGGTTGGATTCGCTCCGCGTCGTAGTACGCGGACGGTACGGATGGATAGTAGAGGTTTTGCAGCGTGCATGCGCCTCTACTGGACGTCTCGGAAGATTCGTGGAGGCTCGGCGTGAAAACCGCCGTCAACGGCCTCAAAACGCCGCCGGACAAGACCGTCTCGACCGCGGATTGGCAAACGTGCCAGTTCCCGCTCGATAGAAGCCCCACCGCTCCATTGACCGGGTTGACCGTACGACCGCACGCTTCGAACAGCAGAGACTGAAACAGAGCTGAGAAAAGGAAGGGAAAAAAAAGGTAGATTGTTAATTAGTTGTTGAAATTCGATATTTCTTTTATTTATTTATTGGAATAAATTGTGTTTATTACCGGGGCGCTGAGGTTCGGGGACGGCGGAGATGAAGGAGAGGAGGTCGCTGCGGCCGAAGAACTTGGCGAGGAAGAGAGTGGCGTTGCCTTGGGCTTCGGGAGAGTCGATCGCCTGCAGGCACGACCTCAGTATGCACGTCTCGCTGCACCCCTTTCGGAGAACACGACATCCGTTGCAGCTCATCTCCACCGTCCGTTTGATCTCCCCCAAAATTAATATTAAAAGAAAGAAAAAAAGAGAGGTCAGTTAACTTATCAATCACTCTCTCAGTTGAAACTTGCAACAATTTTATGATGTTAAATTGGTTTGTTGAGGGAGGTGGTGTTGCTCACTGGAAGGAAGCAGAAGAAGAAACTAGAGAGAGAGAGAGAGAGAGTGAGAGAGGGTCACTAGCTAGTAAATAGACCAGTGTGTTTTAATTAAGTTTAAGGGGCTTTAGGCTAAACTATGGTTGAGTTTAAGCGTTTGTGGTTTTTGACGGTGGAATTGGAGTTGAAGGGACCCCACACAGGGTGGGATTGTCTTGTCGACGAGGAGAAAGGGGAATATATCTTCCAAACTCTGGGCGAGACAGAGCGGCTCCGTGTTTCCGCTGTTTGGACCTCGATCCCACCGTTGGATCGCAGGCTTTGCCAGATTTCAACCGATAGATCAGCCTATCCTTTTTAACTTGGTTTGGTGGGTTTTTGGATGTATTGGGTTTTGGTTGGGTTGGGTTGGGTTGGGTGCTAAATTGCGAACTCAGCGCAGCTTTGAAGGTAGAGTTTGAGAGACAATGCGAGTTCCAATGAGTATTGCATGATGACTAATCTTATCGCACTGTTTTTTATATTTTAGTCCCTCGGTTTTAGCCTCGTGACAAAAATAACCATTGTTTATTCAAATTGGAAACTTTATGCTATAACCCGAAAAACAAAAAACAACTTCTAAATGGTGAAGGATTGGGCCTGGCTTACCCATGTTTGCAAGTTTGAGCTGGAGGAGTCTTTGCTCCATCCAAAATTTGTGTAATGGGCTGAGCTTTGAACCTTGTTATCTGTCAGTCATTATCAGAAGGGCTGGATCAATTTTACTCACTGGCCCACAAATTTCAGTGTTCTTAATTCTATTTTGCTGGGTTTTCTCCTCCACATAAGAACAGATTGCTGGGTCGGGTTGGACTAGACAATCTTCTTTTGTTTTTGAAGGATACACAATCATAGTCCTTCGGTTGGGCGTGATACAATTTGTACACTCCATGTAATGTAAGGAACCGTATTCGACCAGGTCTTTCTTTACATTCTTAATTATTGTTGTTTACCATGAAAGTTTATATTACCCTATTTGAATTCACAATTCACTTAAAAACTCCGTCAAAAGCGCTAACGTGACTTCTACATTGTAGAAAATTAAAGGGGGTAATGGAAGAGTCACATTATCAATTTGAACTTACTTATTCACGGATTGGACTATATAAAGCAAAACGATACGGAAAACAAGGTGAGTAAGTCAATGTGGAAGTTGATCATATGTTCACGGCCAATAGTTTGATTAAGCTCCCTTTATATTCTATGTTTTGTTTTCATTGCGGCAGACAGTAATGCTTGTAGCAGTCCTAATTTACCTTAGTAGACTACAACTACCACAATGACATCTTCTATCTTGTTTAGTTAGTGATTACATGTAAGAAAGAAGAAAACGAAAAAAAGGATTATAACTTTTGGTCATTTTCCATAACTTATTGTATATTCCGAATTTCTTTGCTTTCGATGTCACTAGCTCTATATGCTAGAAATTAGAATTACCTGGTGAAATACACCTCACCCACATACACATAGAGAGAGAGAGAGAGAGAGAGAGATGGAATTAAATAAAAGAAGATTAGATTGTTGGAACTCGGAGGAGGTTCATTTCATAAGTGGGGAAGCATTTTTGGTGGTGGCTATAGAAGCCATGTGTCATCTGAAAATTGAAAGATCCATCTAATTGCAGCCAATGTGAGTTGGGCAACAAGAAGAAGAAGAGACTTTCTCAACTATGCTGAAATGGTCACAACCCACTACATCAGTGGTCCAGCCCCAAAGTTATAAATTTTAAAAAAAAAAGTGCAAGGTAACAATGCTAGTTGTTTTCTCACAACTTGGTAATTTTTCGGTGTGATGGTAAACACCACTCGAAAGGAACGGAGGCAGGTCAGGGGAGAGTGTTGAGATATTTGTTTGGTGTGCTCTACTGCCTACCAAACAAGAACTCCCTCCAAAAAGTCTACCCGTACGGTACAGTCATCGAATAATACAAAGAACCTTGCCCGAAGAAGCTTCTTGGAAGAATAGATGGTTTGGCAGTTTGAATGTTGTTTAGGTACAAACTGGGCTAATTTTCTTCCCCGAAATTTGACCCAGCACATCATACACCCAACAGGTTTAATAATTACCATACGCATGCATGACATGTCGGTCATCGGCCGACGTATGAATATGAAATACGTATGAATATGAAATCGAAGTTTATCAGGCCAAAATATAAAATTAGTTAGTTAAGAAAACGCATTATTGATTCGGTAGGCATAGTTTCGTTGTTATATTAAGATAGACTCAAATGTGGGCTGCTACGAACAAGGAAGGGGGGGGTCTACTTGGCTCTAGTTGCCTAGTTGGTTAGCCGACCAACTAATAAATCATCTGCCTATAGCTCTAGTAGCCTTTAGCTACCAGATTATTAAATCAAATAAAAGTCTTCTCGTGTGATGAAGTGGACATGTATTAATTGGAAAAACTAAATTAGACTTGTTGCATATGAAATATAGGCACTTTGCTAGTCTAGTCTAATCCTCGCTAACAAAGCAAAAACCGTGTTGTTGTGGGGAAGAAGAGAAGATAAGAGCCATAAGAGTTTGGGGGGTCCGGTGATAGAGCTATATGAACTTTTATGTGCATTCGCCCTAAACAAAACAAAGTTTAAATTATTAATTTGCATTGGCAAATGTTAAGAAGTGGGATATATAGTGCGAAAACAAAGACTTTGCAAATTGCAACCCCACGCGGGTTTACACTTATTTTTCCAAGTCTAGTTATAGTTGACCGCGTAGAGTTGTTAATTAGTTATTATTTTTGGAAAATGAAGATTGAAATTACACGCAAATGCTACTTGTCGTATCGATATTCTTCTGGAGAGCTTCCTCCCTCCCCCCCCCCCCCCCCC
>NW_018923056.1:12242-165828 GCF_002207925.1 Prunus avium | reverse complement strand
CCCCCCCCCTGTTTAAAGCAGACTAGTTTATTTGCCTTGACCCTTCCTCTTCCCTTAGCTTACAAGGATTTGGATTAATCTAGAAGAATATTGAAGGCTCTTTTTTCGTCTCTTTTTAGCTGTTGACTAGTTCTGTTTTATAAATAAAAGTCAAAGAGGCATTCGCCATTCATGAATCATGATACTTTGGAATGTGCCAGATCCCGCCACACCCAGAAGACAGAAACTGGAAATGAATATTTAATATAATATATGCCCAGAAGAATGTGGCCAAGTTGCTCACTTGCAATTTGCAGTTATAACATGAAACAAACAATCATTCCCAGCCCAGCTGCCTTAACTAACATGCCCAATTTTATATTACATTTTTTTATTATATAAATTTATTGAAGCTGCCTTAACTAACATGCCCAATTTTATATTACATTTTTTTATTATATAAATTTATTGACCGCAACAAGCAACAAGAACATTGCTTGATTGATGAACATGGTATGGTAAACGCCTCACGCCATTGCATTTGATGGCGGTGGTCGTGGCAGTTTAGGTGGCCTTTTTTAACCACAACAGGTGTCATCCAAATCGAGTTCCACACGCGAACACCACCAAAACTATCTTCTTTCTTATCCGATCCACCACAATTCCTTCATCGCTAAACAAAACATCGCCCATCCCCCTCTCCCTCTCCTTGACGACTTTGATCTCATCCATCCTTGTCACTTGCCACTCGCCACTCGCCACCTTCCCACGTCATTATTATTATTATTATTAATTACAAATTTTACATAAATTCAAAAAGGAAATTAGGAAAATTAGCCGACATGCATTTACGCGTGAACCTCATTGGACTGTAGCTGGATGGTGATCACTATCATTTAGCTCACTATACACTATATACTAGTGTAGTGACTCTGTGTATAATATTTTTACAGTTACATAAACACGCTCTCTGCCCCTTCTCTCTCTCTCTCTCTCTCTCTCTCTCTCTGCGCTTTTCCAATGTTACCAGAACATGCGCAAGTGGTGGCCTCTGCCACCCAACTCACGGCGACTCGGTTTTGCCAACTCATCATGACGATCCCAATTCCTTAAAAGAGAAACTTAAGAAGGAAGCAATATATTGCGACAAATTAATGGGAATTTAATTTAATCTTCAGGACAAATTCTTTGGGAGAAAAAATGAATTGAATTTCCAAATTTCCAATACTACATCAACAGCTTGTTTGTACAAGGATATCAAAAAATGAACATATTTCAAACCCAGAAAGAAAAATTAAAGAAATACACGCTAGAATTAATTCCAATATTAATGCCTGCCTAAAGAAACTCCTCATCAGAGTCGGAGTCTCTTCTAATTTTGGGAAATCTCCAGTTTGGGCTTCATGATCGTCAATATCCTGGGCTTCTTCGCCGGGTGAGGGCTCTCCACCTCGTCGTCGCCGCACAAGAAGAAATCGCGAGAGAACTCGGGCAGCGCGGGCATGTTCAGGTCAAAGGTCTCGCGGTGGCCGTGGCTCACCGCCTGGTGGGAAGTGGACCCCACTCCCTCCGAGGATGTCACTGCGCTCGTTGTGGTGGCCGTGGCCGTCGCTGTGGCTGTGGCTGTGGAGGCGCCGACGCCGCCTTCGTAGTGGCAGCGCTTGTGCCCGCCCAAGGCCTGGCCGGTGGGAAAGGACTTGTGGCAGATGGAGCACTCGTGGGTCCTACCGGAAGCGGTGACAGTGGTGGTGCCCGAAGTGGTGGTGTTTGATGAAGTGGAAGGGCCTTCGGCGGCCGATCCAGCGGCGCCTTTTCTGTGGCTGGCCTTGTGCCCTCCGAGGGCTTGGTAAGAAGGGAAGGCCTTGTTGCAAACAGAGCACTTGTAACTCAGCTTCGCAGGCTGTGCTGACGTGGACGGCTCCTGATGTGAGGCGTTAGAAGGGGATAGGGTGATCATGTGGTGTGAGGTGGCGGAGTTTGTTGCCGTAGTGGCGGTTGCGGTGGTGGCGGAAGCGGTGCTTCCAGAACCGCTGCGAGCGAGCATGATGAGGCAGAGAGCGAGGTACTCCTCCTCGGTGGTAGGGCTGTCTAGGCGTGGACGCTTGGAACGCTTGCGTTTGGTCCAGGGCTCGACATAGTTGATTTTACTGGCGGCCTCTTCGAAGCGGAAAGGAGAGGCCCCTGCGGTTGTTGGAGAGTTGAGAGCTTGGAGAGCCATGGGATGAGCAATTGAGTGTTTGCTTGTGGTGTTGGCTAACTGGAGGAGGTCCAGAATTTTTGAGAAACTTGAAAGAGTGTTTGTTTTGGTTTGGTACTTGGTACTTGGTACGAGAGAGAGAGAGAGAGAGAGAGAGAATGGAAATGAGATTTGAAAGTTTAGAGTTGAGTGAGAGTGAGAATGAGCGATAGGGGGTTTATAAAGGGCAAATGAGGAGAGCGAAGTTGCGTGACAAGTGGTAGGAAAGTAGTAGTGTGTGGACCAAGTGTCCGTATATTCAATTCTTATTTATTTTATTTGGTAAATAAAAAAGAGACTTGAGGGATACGAAATTACCACGTTTAGTTTAACTTAGGAGAAGTCGAGTTTTCTTGCTTGGTGGCCAAGGAGGACTGAAGTCGGTCAAAGAGTGGAACAAGTACTGGTGCCTCCATCTCTATGTGGGCCCACAAATGGGCATGGACGTTTTTAACTTTTTAACTACAAAGACTGAGCGGGCCCTCTTTCCAAAGACGATTTCAAAGTCCACAGCTCTACACACCACCCCTTCTTTGAACACAGACGCGGTCCGGTCCACCTCAATTTACCAATCAAACGGCGTCGTCTCGTGTTTGCGACTTTTCCTTATGCTTTGAATCTGGACCGACCTTTAATCACACGCTGGGTTGGGTGTACAGTTTGGAGAGAATTTGTTGTCCAGTTAGGGTTGGCAACTTTAGAAAAAAAAAAAAACTCAATCAAATCAAACCCCACACACACACACACCGTCACAAGTCCCAAACTTAATTTGGAGTGATTAAGGGCCTAATCACATGGGTTGGTGGTGGAGATTAACTGTGCTTAATAACGAGTGGTGGACAGGGCTTGTGGGGTCTTTTTGTGCAGCCTAATTTTAGGCACACCATTTGTAAGCGTCTGCAAATCTTTGCCCTTAATTGGGGTTCTCCAATCAGATTACCATAAACTATCCCAAATCACACTAGTTAATTCAGCTTCTGATTTTGAACACCACCCGTTATCCTTCCTTATCACACAAACAGGAGATAATTACAAACATAATTGAATATTTCCCATCACAAAATCCACTCGTTTTACCCAATGTGCACACGTTTCTGCAGCCATAATATCCTTAACCACTTTGAATATAACAACTTTGTTTGCACAAACACACAGCCTTTTTAATTCATGGTCACAGTTGGGTACTTCTAGAAAGACCCAGTGATTAGGAGTTCAGTGCCACGTCAGCGTGTGATTAAGCACTGCTGTTCAATTTGTTTTGTTTTCTCTGCTCTTATCTGTTGTTTGACTCTCCTCCGTTAAGAAAGATAGCTTTTGTTGCTAGAAAGTAACACGAACATTATGCGAAGCATCTGGGTTAGTGACATGCTGACTTGCTGCTTCTATTCTATCTTCACTAATAAGATATTTTTAAAAACAAAATTTAACCCTCCACCCCACATAAAACACAAATTTTAATTTTTAATCTCTTGCTTTAATTTCATTACCATTTATAAATTATAACAAACATGCACGGTGATCAAAGGATAAATGTCTTATTAAATGAGATATTTTTGAATGAGATGAGAGTGCAAAAATTAAACATAAAAAAGTGTGGCTTTTGTTCCTTGAAAGAAATGGATGCCTTATCCCCTAAGAATTTTACGTGGACGTGTCTAGGATTCAAAGCCCACACTCCACCTCAGTTCTAAAGGACAAGGAGATGCCATATGGCCTAAAGCCAAAAGCCCCATTTGCTGCCGTTTGGCTTTCGGCCACTGAAATTAAGAAACCACACTCCACCTTTACCAAAACAAAGAAACCACACTCCACTGTACTGAGCCCTACCCTTTCGAGTTTATCTACATTTTGTAGTATTTAATTTCAAAATATCAACGGATCTAGCTCAATGAAAGAGAGTATTAACTTGCAGATTAGAGGATTCATATTTGAATATTCACAACATCATAGTTGTGTGTGTTTGTGTGAGAAAATCCCCTTCCTCAGTAATTTAGACTATCGCTTGCACTCAAACAATTTATTTATATATGAATAATTTGCTTTTTGGCTAAGAAAAAGAAAAGGGACATGGGAAAGCAACGAAGGCAGCGATGACATATGGCGTTCAATTCTTTGAAATTCGAATGTAGCATGTATGCATACGGAGACGTCCAAAAAGGAAGATGCCATTTGCATTTAGCAACTAGTTAAAGAATATTATTAATAATTTTAATATTTGATAAGAAGATGACTGAGCTAGGCATGATGAAATGCAAGAGAAGTGTAGAGAGTGAATGGGTGGAACTCGCAAGGTAAAAAAGGTAGGCACGTGGTGAAGTCATTGCTTACCTACACATGTCGGTTTAGTTGATCACGCATCCGAAAGCGGGGTGCTAATTCTCTAATGAATCAGCCATCCGTATAGATAATACAACACACGCGACTTTTAATATTTCAAATGAGAGAAACGGGTGATTTTGAAGCAGCCCCAAAGATACTTCCCCCTAATTATAAGAAACCTAAATGAGAATGAAAAACATGTGAGTTTTAAGTCTCTACTTTGCAATTATTATAAATAAATAAAAACATATTTATTTGGATGAGAATAGTCTCGGATTGGTTGGACTTGGATTGGAAGTATGTGACACTGGGTTTACATTTGGAAGAAGTTAGGAAGGGGGGCCGTTTTGGACACGTTGACTGTGTTGAGATTGAGAGGGGCGATGTTGGTTAATTGTATTGTTGCAAAGGCGGCATGCAGTGGACGATACTTGCTTTACGTCAGTGGGGGCCAAGTGGGTGGTTACCTGGTGGCTGACCTCAGCCAAAGTTGCAATTTTTCACAATACTAAACTCACCTATTGAGTTGATCAATTTTTTTAAAAGAAAACCAGTTGTCAAAAGACCAACCCAGGCCCATGTAATCGAAATTTCAAGCTCCTATAACAGAAACATTGGTACAGTGGGTCGAAAGAATGACTGAATCTAAACATTGGTACCGTCGAGTTTTTCAAGTTCCGTTCAATTTGCGCTCAAACTTAATGTATGATTACCCATTGTTTTTTTCTAAAATCTGCAACACTAACACTTCACGTCACACATTATGCGTGGAGTAGGATAATTTTAGTAATGAACGTAACAAAAGAAAAAGAAGAGCGTGTGAAACATAAAATGAAATATGTACTCCCACTGTCCCACATCAACATTAACATAACATTAGAAGATCTTCTTATTGTGACACCTTAACTTTCTCCATCACAAGCACAACCAATGCACACACTCCACCCTAAAAACCAAAAAACAAAATAAATTATAAAAACGTTATCCAGCAGCATGAATCATGAGGTTTACCAAAAAAAAAAGAAAAGTAATATATTATATAAAAAGGTTAAGAAAAGTGGTGTAAATGTGATCCAGTTTTGCTCCTCTTTTCCAGCTCACAGATTCGAAGCAAAACATGGTAATGGTAGTATGCCTTTCCCACCGCCCACCTCATTGGCTGCTAACAATCGTACGCTTAAATTCACAAGAGAAAATGAAAAAGGAAAAAGGAAAATCAAAGAAAAAACAGGTACCATTAATTATCTAATTTATAGTTCCACTTATACATGGTTGGGTTGGTGGATGCCCAAGTTGAACTAGTAGGACCAAAATGCCCATCTGATTGATATGACTGACCATTTACGTCACTTTTGCGATTTCAGTTTCCATCATTTTGGTTTCGCTGAGACCTGAGAGAGAGAGAGAGAGAGAGAGTCTCAGTGGGTGGCTTTATCAAGTGGAGGAGTGGCCCATGTTATGTTATTATGATTATGATCCCACAAAGCACCTCTTTTCGTTTCTCCTCAAATTCCTTCGCTTTCTCACCCGCCGTCACCTCTCGCAGTCTCGCAGCTCCGTTTAACAGGTCCCCTTCCTCTGCCGCGCTGTCCTTCATTCGCTTCCCAAATTACCGATCTGCCCTCCCTCCCCCGCGCTCCTCCGGTAAAATACTCACCCTTTATTCTTTTCATTAATAATTGATCTTATTCCTTTTGTGATTGATGGCTAACATTTAAAGCGTCGTAATTGCCAATGAAGAAATACAAATCTCTTTTTTTTTTTTTTTTCCCTTTTGTGAAATAAAAACCTCGAAAAGTTTTAAGCAGTGGGCAATTTGGTCAATAATTATTTTACGCGGTTGGTGGGAGGGTATTTTTATTCTTCTCATATAAAACAAAAAACAACAGTGCAATAGTGACTATAACTTCTGAGCCGCTCCCTTTCCGTTGTGTGTGGTTAGTGAGTAAGAGTAAATCAGTGCGAGTTCAAGCAATGGCTGCGGAAGATGGTAAGGACCCTCGTCTTGCTAGAATTTCATCTGCTATCAGAGTCATACCGGACTTCCCCAAGCCAGGTACATGCTGTTTATTCTTCATTTTTTGCATTGATTTTCAACATCTTTGTTTTTGTTTTCTGGTAAGTATGTACACCTGTCTATCCTTTGGTGGGTTTGATCTTTTTTGGGATTTGTACTTGCTATTGGTCCAAATTTTCATCTGGGTACTGGGTGATTTTGGCTTTTATTTTATCTCTGTTCTTGAATGGAGGCTTCTTTGAGTTATGCTTAACTGAGCTTTTTTATGGCAGGGATTTTGTTCCAAGATATAACCACGTTGCTTCTCGATACCAAGGCTTTCAAGGATACCATTGATTTGTTTGTTGAGAGGTACAAAGACAAAGAAATTTCTGTTGTTGCAGGTAATTCAAAAAGTACTCTTTCACTATGGCTAGTTTATATGATTTTTTAGAAAATTTAGTTGGGTTTGAAATGAAACCATATCCAAAGCCCAAGTCTTCAGCATTCTGGCATGGGAGAGTTGTCCCAAAATCACAGTTTAGGCGGTTCTTTCTCTTTCAGTGGCTGTATATACCGAATGCTGGTTGATGTTTATGATCTGAAGTTCTGTTGATGACATAATGCAGGTATTGAAGCTAGAGGCTTTATATTTGGCCCTCCTATTGCATTGGCCATTGGGGCAAAATTTGTGCCTATGAGAAAACCGAATAAGTTGCCCGGTAACATTTGACACCTTTTCCTTTTTCATTCTCCACTTAAACTGCATAAATTTCTGAGCTTTTAGAAGTTTCTCCATAGGAGGAATCCTTGATTAGTTATCGGGACAACAGGATAATTTAATTTTCACTTCAGCTCATTAAATCATCTCTGTCAATGTATTTTACAATATAAATGTTATTTAACTCACAGGCTGGCTTAATCATCTATAAATCTTACATTATGATGCAATATGTTGAACTGATCCAGTTACAGTATTTTTTATAAAAGAATTATTTATTTATTTAAAATGTTTAAAGCCATATGTTGGAGATAGTGCTATTGCCGGTTCTGTTGAGAAATGAGTAACAGGAAATGAGTGGTTATAGTAATTCTGCATCACTCTTGAAGTAATCTTCTCAATAGGAAATTGTAGAAAGGAGTGAAAGTTCACCTGATAACAAATACATAGACGCCAAAACTAGGTTATTCTTGGTCTGAAAATAACGCAACAAATAAATCTCAAGAGCTGGGTTAGATATCTTTATTCCATCAGAAAGTTTGCTTCTTTGCATGCGTAAGTATTGATATTGTAGCTTGTGGCCTTTCTTAACCGCCATTTGTGAAATAAAGCATAAACAGTGTGATTCTTAATGTGCCAAGTTTATTTTACATTTTATTTACACAGCAAATATCTGGTGCTTTCAATAAATTTAGTTCCCAAGATGGCATATAATTCTCATGTTTTGATGGTTCTGCAGGGAAGGTTATTTCTGAAGAGTACTCTTTGGAGTATGGAACAGATATAATGGAGATGCATGTGGGAGCTGTAGAAGCGGGAGAGCGTGCCTTGATCATAGATGACCTCATTGCAACAGGGGGAACCTTGGGTGCTGCACTCAGGCTTCTTGGTAGTATATCAAAACATAAATTTATGTTTAAGTGTTTCTGGACAGAATAATGTTTTCTGTTTTTTTCATATTTGTTCCCATTTTGGCCGGGAATCCAGATAACCCTTCTTGCTTGCAAGACTCACATTTTTGGTTTGTTGTTGCAGAGCGTGTTGGAGTGCATGTGGTTGAGTGTGCCTGTGTGATTGAATTGCCAGGGCTAAAGGTATGACATTGCAAATATGGTGTCAGAAACACCCTTTGATTAGTTGTAGGCTAATTTGATGCTTCCCTACTATCGAGCATTTAGTTGCAGAAGAATTAATAATTATATATGAAGCAGAAGATTTTAAAGATAAAATATTTTTCGCTTGTATAGTTATTGAAACATCACGTTCGTCTGGCTATTGTCTTGCACAGTGTAGAGTCTAGAAATCTTAACCTGGATATATATTTTTCTTATTATGTTTAGTTTTTTCATTAAAGCATTCTTGATGTACTTTTACGGTGGCTTGTTTCAGGGACGGGAGCGATTGGGGGACAAACCATTATTTGTTCTAGTTAATGGAGACGCATGAGCATGGTTAGCAGATTTCAAAAACAACAACTTTATTGTTAGCAGGGGCTTATGGTTGTTGATTATGAAGTGTTTGTTTACATTCGATGACCGAAGAGATGAAAAGAAACTTGGTAGATGTATGTTCTATGTACTAAGAAGAAATAATTTGTTGCTTTTCTATTTTCCCATATGATTTGAACATCAAGTCACCAAAGTAAAATGATCTCAATTATCTCTCATCTCACCCCCTCCATTCTTCCCAAATGCTCTTTCTGTTCTTTTTTTATTTATTCTTTTTGGCCTGAGTTTTCGCGTACTTAATTAGCAATGCAAATTAAATTGGGCAAATCATAAAATAGGGGATATAAAGACCAAGAAACTTCATAGATGAAACAAAGATTAAGGCGTTCGACCCAAAAAAAAAACCACAAAGATTAGGGCACTCTTTTGCTGCATTTCTATCATAATTTAATGATGTACAACACTTTGCAGTTTGATGTTTGGAAAAACTGAAGCCACCTCATGTGTCTTCGTTTTTGGTCTGACTGAACACCTCATGCGTTTAATTTAGGTATATAATTTGTATGATTTACAATAGTCAACCAGCCCCGCGTTAGAATATTGTTTTTCCTACATTCTGTCTGACCAAAAAATTGGAACTGGTCCCTTTGTTCCCTTTTAAATTTTAAATTTTAATTATACAAACCAATGAAAATGTTTCTTGCTTTCCATGAAACAATATTTTAATGTTTGGTATCGATAAGAAATAAAAAAATAAACTTTTGAGAGGATGGTTGGCCAAAATTTAATACTTTTAAAAGAAAAAAGTTTGACTCCTTAAAACTGAAGAGGAGTATTTTCACCTTTAATTATCGTGAGATATTTCACTTTTTCTTTAACCAAAAGCATAAACAATATTTCGAACAAAAATAAAATAAAAAGCAAAACAAATTCAGGAGAGAAAATAGTGGCTATCTTCTCTCCTCGTAGACTCCTAGTCAGATTTGTTAAAGTCCAAAATGGCTAATTGGATGGCAGAAGGTATTTTTTAGCCAAAATGTGGAAAAGCATCTCCAAAGGCAATTTATATATAAGTGGCGTGAATGAAAATTTTAGCACTGCAACCAACCAATTGTTTTTTATATAATTGCCGAGTAACCACTGCCTTCATAATTAAGCATTCTGTTTTCATTTTAGTCCTTTCATTTGTGTTGGGTTTTTAGGTTAAAATGAAGGGAGATTTACTAATATACCCAATATAGAAAATAAAAAGCAAAACAAATTCAGGAGAGAAAATAGTGGCTATCTTCTCTCCTCGTAGACTCCTAGTCAGATTTGTTAAAGTCCAAAATGGCTAATTGGATGGCAGAAGGTATTTTTTAGCCAAAATGTGGAAAAGCATCTCCAAAGGCAATTTATATATAAGTGGCGTGAATGAAAATTTTAGCACTGCAACCAACCAATTGTTTTTTATATAATTGCCGAGTAACCACTGACTTCATAATTAAGCATTCTGTTTTCATTTTAGTCCTTTCATTTGTGTTGGGTTTTTAGGTTAAAATGAAGGGAGATTTACTAATATACCCAATATAGAAGCCCAAATTATAAAAATACCCCATATGAAATGGACTTTAGAAACACACCCAAAACTCATTTATAACATAACAAAAAGGCTTTTAACTTCTTTTAAATTACAAAACTGCCATTAATTTCTCAAAACAAACCCAACCCCAAAACATATAAACAAGTCCAAAAAACTCAATAGGACATCAAAGTAATTTAATAATCAAAATTAAATTCAATAGGGCCAATTGTTATTTTTTGGGTTTTTTTTGGGTTTGTTTATAGAAATTAAATGGTGTAGGGTTTATTTATAGTTTTAGTGCTAAGAATGGGTATTTGACTAAATATCACTAAAATGAAAGCATGCATATATAATTGAAGTGGCAAAGTTTGTAGCTGTACTTGCAAACTTAAGTTTCGTAAGGGAACCGAAGCAGGCTACTAACACCAAAGTACCATTATGTATGGCAAAATGTACTTTTTTGAAAAAAATATTATGGAAAGCTTTGAAATATGGATTGGAGATGCTTTAAGGATCGATTACGGTATGATTAAGTTGTTAGAGATGCTCTAAAGAGTTGAATATTTTTCATAAGTATATCATCCATAATTCTACAAATAAAATTTAAAATATGGGCAAGTCCTTGGCCAAAAACAAAGGAGAAAGCCACTAAAGTCTTTGACTTCAAAGTGTTATATAATATGGGAAAAGTTATTACAAACATAAGAATTTTTTAATTTAGAATAATTATTTCATCTTAATTGTATTAAGTTTTGTGTCTACATTAATTTTTGTTCAAGTCTCAGGTCTCTTAACTCTCTATTATGCAAAGGGGGCAATGGAGACCCCCAGGCTTCTAATTCTAATTATCTGATTGGTGAAGTGATAATAAAAAATATAATCTTAAGAACTTCTGTTATGACTTTAAATTTTGTCAACCCAACAGTAAACGCTTACTTTTTTTTTTTTTTGTTTGAACCATGAGGTGGTCTTGGATGGGCCCCAACTATGGGTGGCACCTTTAAGCTTTAACCACAACCCAAACTAATCCCCACTCACACCGGGTAAACGCTTACTTTTCATATGTGAATAAGACGTTTAGTTTGAATACATTATTTTTGTTTCTTTTAGTAAAAGGAGTTGGAGAGACAAAGACAAAACGATATAAGTGAAGTACTTGTGTATATATCCGAGTACTTTTGTTTTGGACTGACATGATTGCTGTCTTATTGGCTGCACTGTGGAGGATGTTAAAGCTTTGCTAAAAAGATTTCCAGCTAAACAAGTTCATACAAACTTTTCGAGAACCGACTGAAGCTGCTCATATAGGGTAGCACAATATGCTTTGCATATAGATGATATAGTTTGTCTTGGTCAGAGTTGCCCTTGCGTAGGTTGGTGTAGGACACCCTTTTGGAAGATTTATTGGATCGGGGTCAGGTTTTTCGTTCCCAGGGACGGACCCAGGATTTCAAACTTGACTGGACTAAATTTACCTTACATATAAACATACTAAGTAGATAGAAAACTCGATAATACGATGTAATTTCATTGATAACAAAAAATTAATAATATATCAACTCAAAGGGGGGACATAATGGGTTTGGTGACAAAGTCCACCACTCTAAGAACAGTTAAAAAATTTCTTCTTTTTGTCTTTCTTTTTTTCCACCGGTTGTGTGCATTCCCCTTTTTTTTTATTTTTTATTTTCTCTCCTATGTGTTGTTGCTATAGGCTGCAGCTTTCCCTTTTATTCCTCACATGCAAGGATATTCACTTGGATGGCTGGCTGGGCTATAAAAAAATTTTGAGCTGGGATTTTAAAAGCCACCTGGGCTATAGCCCAGGTTAGCCAAAGCCAAGTACCGTCCCTGTTCGTTCCCCATGTTGTATTAATTTGCTTAGTTAAATAAAGTTTTCCCTTATACGCCCCCCATGTTGAATAAAGTTTGCTTAGTTAAATAAGCCCTTGCAGGTTTCTCAACTTTCCAATGTGGGACTCTTTACCTCACATTCTCACACGCCCCCACACGTGTGGGGAATTTTCAAGCCTAACACGTGGACAACACATATTGGGTGACGTGAAGCACGTGTGGCCGTTGGGCTTTCACATGTGGGCTAACCTGGCTCTGATACCATGAAGGAAGTTGAGGTTTCACCCTAAAACCAATTGGCAATGGAGGGAATAGCCCAACTCCTTATAAGCCCTTGCTAGATTTCTCAACTTTCCAATGTGGGACTCTTTACCTCACATTCTCAATGATGACATGATGTTTATAAGCTATTGATAATAGAACATTAAAAATCCCATATTTCTGGCAAAATTGAGATCGCATAAAAAAATGATGGGTTATTTGCTGAGTTGCACTTGTTAGTTAATTTGGTTAGTATATACATCTATGCTGTGCTGCAACGTGGTGTTCAATATTGGTTTAGGGCATTTTTTTGTCTCTCAAACCCTATGATTACACACGTCGCATGATCCGATATATACAGTATCCACCTTTGATTGATCTTATATAAAAAAGATGTGGATATATATAGGCTACGTATGAAAAATATATACTAGTATTTGTCGATTACAATGCATGCCAATATATACTAATTTCAATTTTTGAAGAACCCTAAACCTAAATGACCGATTTCAAGCCCTAATATAAAATTAGGAGAGTTTTAGACGAGCTTTAATGCTCAAGGATTTTGGGTTGATGAAATTGCCCCTTGCACTGTTAAAGAAATTGACAGGAATATTAACTTGTCCTTGAATTGCTACAAATATGAAACTACGTGGTCAAAATTGACAGAATTGAAACTACAGAGTCAAAAGTGATTGAAGTGCCAAACTACAGGAACCAAAAGTGTTTTTAGCCTTAAATTAATTATATCTTAAATAAAAAATTCAAAGTAATGCGTTTATTTTATTCTTCTTCAAGTTTATGTGGTGATATTCGACTTGACTCGACTTGTTTACACCCGTATTTCTTCTCCTCAATTTAACCAAACAGGGGGAAAATAATTTCTCCAAAAGCATATGTCCGTAACAGTACGACCAAGCAAAAATCTTTTAATCCCCTATGCTATGCATGTTTTCAATATTATTATTCCCTCTCAACAAAAAAATAAAAAATAAAAAATATTGGTGTTGAAGAGTCACGTGGCTCAAGCTTAACACAAACCCATCGAAACTGGAAAAAGAATGAATTGGCCTTTCCCGTATTTAATTAGTTTAATTTGGTGGTTGGTTGGTTTATATATATATAAACACAGAAAAGAGAAGGATATAGTTGTCATTCTTTGCATTTGTTAATGTGGGAGGAAAGGGTTCGCAGAAAGACCAGAAACAAATGGCAAACCCTTAACTTACCCTTCAAATCGTGCGAGGAGACGAGTGAATGAATGCATTGAGAGAGAAGAAAGAGTTTTATTTTTCTGTGATTAAGGAATAAAATCAGATGTCTAGGGAGTTCCATTTTGTCTGTATAGATTTTATTCCCCGCCAAACCATTTTTAGGGTTTTATTTGTTTCTTCAAAGGTCGTGCAATGGCCGGTGCAATTTTCCAAACAACAACGAAGACCTTATCGAACTTTCGTCCCAACAGATGTGTCCATTAGAATATTACAGAAATGGTCTCTTTCTGACGCGTGGGACTTTGGAACTCAAGCGCAAGACTCGGCTTCAAAGCTTAGTGAGAGACAGTTGGGTACGTGTTCACTGTTCATACCCTCAAAACCCTTTTTTGAGTTTTGAGGGCTTGCATTTCGCTGCTTATTCGAATCTTATTGGTTTATGAAGTAAAACTTTATGTCGACATAACAAAACAACCATCTGTTCTGTACTATATTTTTATATCATAATTGTCATGTATCGACTAATTATCTACTTATTTGTTTTCATAAGTCTTATCTTTATGAATATAAAATTAGGACTTAGTATAACAACCGGGTAATGTTTTCTTACCAGACTTATTTCTTGAGACACATTTTTACGTTGTTAGAATAAAGCTTAAACCATACATTTAGATAAGACAAGAATCGATACGATCAATAATGTAGGTTATAATATGATCACCATTCGTGTATGAAATAGCCTTCACTCCCATTATTGCTATACATGAAATTGTCAAATATTCCATTAGGTTCTCCTTGAGTATGACTGAGCAGGGTGAAGAGCAAAGGGCAACTAAACCATGTGGGATGTTTGCTTCGTTCTACCCCATAAGAAAAAATTCATGTATCCGCCACTACATATGAGTTTTATTAGTGTTACATGAGCAAAGGTTAAACTAAGCCCTTGAAACAGCCTACCAACTTCAAAACCTCGACGGCTGTGACGAATGTCCATAGCTGTAAATAGAGCAGAGTGGCTAAAACATATGATGCTTGACTTTTTGAAGTGCATAGGATATGGGAGAGATTGGTGATGAGTTGTAAACATATATTAACTTTACAGATTGTTATATTAATGGGGTTGATGACGGTAGATATGTACTGTGTGAGTTTAAGCTTTGCAAGGTGAGGACAAATTGCGAATTCTGCGGTTCCCTTGTCGGAGTTTTGAGTGCTTTAGAGAATGTATGACTCAGCCCCCCACGATGTATATAATTAGCCCAATTGGCTGTCCATTGCTTAATATTTTTTTAAAATTCCGCCAAAAGAATTCTAATGGTTTATTTTGATATATAATATTCAACAAGACAGACACCATCCACGTTCTGACAATTTCAAAACTCTGCTTTATCTTATATAGTTTTAAGTTTTTCCTCCTCGCGCATGCTCTTCTTAATTACTCTTAATTCAGTCTCTCAACATTATCACTAATTAGTTTAAGAGACACTAATTAATCACTCTTAACTGACCTCTCAATGATTGCATTGGACCCTTTTTTGTTCCTAATCATGCCGGTTTCCGCAGGTCTTAGGTGGTTTAATCCCATTGAACCATTTTCTTATTTTAATCCCATCATTGCATGAACTTGGCCCTCCTCTGAGTTGTCCTTTGCCTGGTTTTAGGCCCCACAGTGGACTCTCTGATATCAGTTACAGAGAATTGGGACCTACCCCCATCAACAACCATTTGGAATTAAGAATTGCATTTTACAATTCAAGTCAATCCTTACTTACATTCTTTGTAGGAGGGCTTCCGGGGGTTGAGTATATAAGTGTTTCTAGTGCTTGCTTGTCCTCAGTGCAATTGAGCTTCTGATAGCTGCAGCACTAAACAAGATACAAGGCTTGTACTTTTTCTTTTTCTCCAAACACTTAGAAAAAAAAAATGGAGTCTGTTGGTGTTTTTGCTGATGGGGAATGGGAATCCTTGAGCAGATTGTTTTCCACTGAGGAGATTGAGTTCACTCCACATTTTCTTTCTCAGGGTTCATTCCCTTTCCAGCACAATGAGGGAATGAACTTTGAAATCCCAGCCTCCTTTTGCCCCAATATTCCTGAAGCTGAAATGGGATTGAGCAGGGTCAATGAGAGCTTCTTTCAACATACTTCAGATGCTCTCAACTCAAATGTGCATTATCTTTCTCAGGAGAGTTGTTATGGTAATAACAATCATGGTAGTGCTGGAATTTTTACTGCCATTCTCAACCAGGAAAATTACTACTTTGGTAATTCTTGCCATGTCCCAGTGGCTAATGATATCTCTGCATCTATGGATGTTTATATGAATCATCATGATCATGATGGAAAGAACTTTGGTTCATTCATCCCAACATTTTCTGACATCGTGATGGAAGGAAGTGTCTCTAACAAAGAAGATTCTGGCAGTGACAGATTGGGATTTTCAGATGACAGCCAGCCAGCTGCAATTGCAATTCCAGGAGAGGAATTGCATCTGAAAAGGGTGCATGATGTGGCAGAAGACAAGTCTAACAATGAAAAATCTGACAGTAATCCAAAGAAGAAACCCCGTCTTTCGAAAGATGTAAGCATCATTTAAAGTTTTAGACTTTTAATTTAATGGCCTGGTTGTTGGTTTGGTTCTTATATTTCTGAATCAGTTTTCTAATTATCAGCTCCACATAAAAATGCAGGTACAGAAAACTAAGAAAAATAATGCAAGGTCAAAGAAGGGCGAAAAGGCTAACTCAGATGTGAAAGTCAAAGATGAAGAAGAGAGTAACACAGGGGCTGATAGGCAGAGCACTAGTTCTTGCAGCTCTGAGGATGACAATGGTTCTCAGGAGACCAATGGAGGAGAAACTTCAGACCCTAAAACATCATCAGCCCTTAACTTGAATGGCAAGACAAGAGCCAACAGAGGCTCAGCAACTGATCCACAAAGCCTCTATGCAAGGGTATGCAATAACATCTCTGTTTTCACACTAGGCTTCATTATTTTTATGCTTCAATCAATTTAGACCTTTAATTCAAACATATGCATAAATGGTTTCTTACAGTTCTTGCTTTGATTGAATCTTGCAGAAAAGAAGAGAGAGAATTAATGAGAGATTGAGAATCTTACAGAACCTTGTCCCTAATGGAACCAAGGTTGACATCAGCACAATGCTGGAAGAGGCAGTTCATTATGTGAAGTTTTTGCAGCTCCAAATCAAGGTGAGAAAATTTGTTACACTTTTAACAAATTTGTCAAATTTCTTGTTCAAAATTAAGTGGTGACATAAGGCATATATATGATCACAGATTATTAATAAATTTTTGTTGTTTTAAATTGCAGCTTTTAAGCTCTGATGATATGTGGATGTACGCACCTATTGCCTATAACGGAATGGATATTGGTCTCAGCCTGCAGAAGATGTCTCCACTTCTATGACACAGCAGGAAGCTGCTGCTGTTTTTTAATTCCTTCCCTTTTCTAATTGTTAATTATTATCAAAATATATATAAGCTATAACATATGAACAGAATGAATGTATACTAATTTAATTCCCAAACTTGTAATGGGTTTATTAAGTTCAATAAATTCCATTTCAATCACGAGGAGAACCTCAGTTTCTTATGAACACGTCTGGTTTCTGATTCTTGTGCTTGAAAACACCAAATATATAAAACCTTCCTCAATCCTAAGCATATGTACTTTCTCGAATGTAGAAGGAGAGAGATTTAAACTCATATGTAACCGTGCAAGAGCACGAAACTACCATGACCAACTAGCCTTAACCCACATGTGCTATTGGAACGATTTTTCTGAGTTTAAGAACTTAAATGCGACCCTCTTGGGCGCAGAAAGGGAATAAATTAATAACCATAGTAGTGTTATGATGCGCCTACAATATTTGATCTGAGATTCTGATAAAGGGAAAGATCCAAAAACATATGAGAAACAGTTCATTGGATGTTATCAGCTGCCAGATGGCTTTCTAAGCTTCGTGAGCGGCATTGTTTAGTATGATCAGTCAATGATAATAATAATTTATACAGAAAAAGGATGAATTTATGTTAAATACGTGTAAAAGCATGATGAAGAGAGCGAGGCATAATTTGTGTTTAAGAGCTCCAAGGTATCCAGATAAATCCCAATTTCCTTTTTTTTTAAATGGAAAAACCGAGTATAGCTTTTAAAAAAAATTGGAAAAACCCGTGTATAGCCGAGCGGCTATACTATTTCTTTGCAAAAATATTTCTAAAAACAGAGTATAGCCGAGCGGCTACACTATTTCTTTGAAAAATTAGGAAAAAACCAAGTATAGCCTATTTAGTTTAATAAAATTTTAAAAAACCGAGTATCCATACTATCGCGCCGCAAAAAAATTATAAAAACCGGGTATGCCCGCCCGACTATACTATTTCAGGCCTATGCTTGAGGCCGAGATGATCATGCCTTAGCATTTCCTTCTTTTATTTTTAAGAAGGCGAAGTACCCTGGCGAAACGCTGCGTTTCAGTCTCTGCAAACAAGTGCCAGGGCCGAGAGAAAGGGCTCCTTCGGCCAGCTCATGGCCGAGATTTATCAGGCACAAACAGCGATTAGTTGCTCTTGACGGGGACAAGGTCCTCATTTGGTCTCACCATATACTTCCACAACAACACAAATCGTTCGGTGCTCTTGATGGGGATACTGGAGCCATGGATATTTTCTCTGCTTCTAAACAGCTCTGGCTGGGTTTCTCAGGATCTGATGCATCTGACGCTCATGTAAGGTTTCAGTTAGAGAGGTTTGGTGTGATAGAACAATTTATTTTCTTCCCAATCAAAGGATTTGCCTTGGTTGAGTACAGAAACATTCTGCGTAATGAATGGCTGTCATACTATTTCTTCTCAAAAAAATTCTAAAAACTGAGTATAGCCGACCGGCTATACTATTTCTTTTTAAAAAAAATTGGAGAAAACCTAGTATAGCCGCGCGGCTATACGATTTCTTTTCAAAAAAAATTCTAAAAACAGAATATCGCTGGACGGCTATACTATTTCTTTTTAAAAATTGGAAAAAATGGGGTATAACCGGGCGGCTATACTATTGCTTTTTAAAAAACAATTAAAAACCGAGTATAGCCGAATACTATTGCTTTTTAAAAAACAATTAAAAACCGAGTATAGCCGTTCGGCTATACTATTTCTTTTAAATAAATTGGAATAAAACAGGCTATAGTGCGGCTATACTATTTCTTTTGAAAAAAACAATTATAAAAACAGAGTATAGGCATGCGGCCATACTACTTCGTTTAAAAAAATTATGAAAAAAGGACCCTCCTACTCCTAGTTGCATTAGTTTATACTTTATAGATACTAATTTGGTATAGTCGCACGGGTATACAAATAAGATATGTACATGTTTCATTCAGCAAAATTTTGGCAAATTACAACTTAAAAGTTCGGCCACTATATAATATTTTAATCTAATTTATTTAAAACGTGAAATTTCTAAATTCTTTATACGAGTAATAACTCTAGAAAAGTAAAAAATCAAAAGGGGACAATAGAGACTCGGGTAATGGCCTAATAGTAAAAAATAATGCTCTAAACTACTCTTATCGATAAACGAAAATCTGGGAAAAAATATAAAAGAAAAACGGATCCCAGTATATATATGTAAAGAGTATAGCCGGTCGGCTGGACTATTTATTAAAAAAATTAGAAAGAAACCGGGCGGCTATACTATTTCTTAAAAAAAATGAGTATATCCGCGTGGCTTTGGAAAAACCCCAGTATAGCCGGTTGGCTATACTATTTCTTTTTTAAAAAAATTGGGAAAAACCCAGTATAGCCTCTTTAAAAAAAGGGAGTTTCACTAAAATACCCAAAATGAGGGCTGAAATTATAAAAAAACCCAACACCCAAAACATTTTATAAACACACCCAAAACCCATCATTACACACACTCAAAACCCATTTATAAACACACCCAAAAAATATACAACTGTTGATTTTGGGTGTGTTTCTATGTTTAAATAGTGTGTGAGTTTTTTTATAAATACATGTCTAGGATTGGGTTTATTTATAATAATCTATTAAAAAAAAGGGCAAAAACTTGGTATAGCCGTGCGGCTATACGATTTCTATTTGAAAATTTCTAAAAACCGAGTATAGCCAGGCGGCTATACTATTTCTTTTAAATAAAATTGGAAAAAACCGGTTATAGAAGCCCGGCTATACTATTTCTTTTGAAAAAATTTTTCTAAAAACAGAGAATAGGTGTTCGGCCATACTATTTCTTTAAAAAAATTATGAAAAAAGGACCCTCCTACTCCTAGTTGCATTAGTTTATACTTTATAGATACTAATTTGGTATAGTCGCACGGGTATACAAATAAGATATGTACATGTTTCATTCAGCAAAATTTTGGCAAATTACAACTTAAAAGTTCGGCCACTATATAATATTTTAATCTAATTTATTTAAAACGTGAAATTTCTAAATTCTTTATACGAGTAATAACTCTGGAAAAGTAAAAAATCAAAAGGGGACAATAGAGACTCGGGTAATGGCCTAATAGTAAAAAATAATGCTCTAAACTACTCTTATCGATAAACGAAAATCTGGGAAAAAATATAAAAGAAAAACGGATCCAGTATATATATGTAAAGAGTATAGCCGGTCAGCTGGACTATTTATTAAAAAAATTAGAAAGAAACCGGGTGGCTATACTATTTCTTAAAAAAAAATGAGTATATCCGCGTGGCTTTGGAAAAACCCCAGTATAGCCGGCTGGCTATACTATTTCTTTTTAAAAAAAATTGGGAAAAACCCAGTATAGCCTCTTTAAAAAAAGGCAAAAACTTGGTATAGCCGTGCGGCTATACTATTTCTATTTGAAAATTTCTAAAAACCGAGTATAGCCAGGCGGCTATACTATTTCTTTTAAATAAAATTGAAAAAAACTGGATATAGGAGCCCGGCTATACTATTTCTTTTGAAAAAAAATTTCTAAAAACAGAGAATAGGTGTTCGGCCATACTATTTCTTTAAAAAAATTATGAAAAAAGGACCCTCCTAGTTGCATAAGTTTGCATAAGTTTACAGAGAATAGATATTAATTTGGTATAGCCGCGTGGCTATACCAATAAAATACGTACATATTTTATTCGGCAAAATTTTGGCAAATTACAACTTAAAAGTTCGGCCACTATATAATATTTTCATATAATTTATTTAAATTTTTAAATATATATTATTTGTATTCAATAATATGTGATAATTATTTGTATAATACGTGAATTTTGTGTGTATAATTGAAAATTCTGTATAAAAAATACATGTATTACACATGAAAAATACGTACGAAGAGGTTCAATACGAGTATTGTACGTTTGCTTTTTAAAAAACGTAAATTTTACTGAGTCCTTAAGACGTGTACAAAATACGGATATATTATTGAAATATAGGCACGTACATGTATAATATAGTATTAAACGTGGATTGCTAAATTCTTTATACGAGTAATAACTCTGGAAAAGTATAAAATCAAAAGGGGATAATAGAGACTAAGGTTATGACATACGAGTAATAGATAATGCTCTAAACAACTCTTATCGATAAACGAAAATCGGGGAAAATGGATATTGGTTAGTTATCTTTCTTATTTTTCGATCAATGGTATTGATTAGCTATCTAGTGGTGCTTCTCTTCTTAATAACGAAAGAGGTTTCAAATTCGACTCCCTCACTCCTATTGATAAACAAAAGCACAAAATCGGCATTTTATAATTGTAGGAAAAGAATTTGTGCAAGACTACCATTGACTATAAACTACAACAATGTAGTGATAGTACCGGGATTGATCTTTCTCGGCGAATGTTGTTCTTTGCTAACAAATGTTCGCCGGGACAGATCTTTCCAGCGTTGCAATTTGTACTTGAATTCCCTTTTACCAACTGGATTCTTAGGGATTCTTTCCCTACAAATGTTCATGGGATGGACATGTTACGGCGAAAATTTATTTTTTCCCAATAAATTTTTTCTAGGATAGACCTTTTCGAGTGAACTAGTGGTATGTTTTTCAAAAAATTATAAAACCCAACAAGATGTGCGAAATTAGAGAATCCACTTATAAATATGTCTGATAGCATCAATTATACCAAGAAGATCTCCTTTTTAGCTTTTAGAATCTATTTTTCAGTAACTCCCTCCAATCAAAGAATTAGGAGATCGGTTCCGCCCAAAATGAGAATGAGTTAGGATTATGAACTTATAAACTATGCACCTGCCTAGTAGGGGAAGCCATAGAAGCCAAGGGTTAGAACAAAACCAAAATCAGCATAATCATTAATAACAAGGCTATCCAAAATTAATACGAAGTAGGAATCATGAAAGGAATGCCAAATGAAATGATAAGGTAGGAAACAGTCGAAATCTAGTCTTGGCCAATCGAAATTAGCTTCCCGGTAACTTGTATAGGCCATGGTAAGAAACATGAATATACCAAAGATTGGACTTAAACGTTTAATCCCAAAAAAAGAAAAAAGAAAGTCATTCGAGTGCTCCCAAAATTGGAACCAAATAGTATCTTGTGTAGCATTGGCCGGCCTCCAAAATAGTATCAAACCAATCCAACAACTCCCCAAAGTGAGATGAAATTGGAATCGCTATCGTTTTATTCTATATCAGCCAAGGTCAGGTAAATGAGGAAATTAATCACTATATATGTTCATATTGGAATAAAAATATGAACTCATAATGCAATTTCAGCCGTGAAGTAACATTAATCTTCATACATAAATGCAATGACAAACAGGTGCAAGTTTATTAAATTGAGCTTCTAAGTGCATAAACAAATCAAGTCAAATCTTAATGGCATGCTTTGTAAGGGTATATATACAAGTGTGTTTATACCCAAAATGAACAGCCAATAAGAACAGGACATGTGGAAGGAATCGAGCCTGGTCGCGGTTGCCTTCAGCACCTAGCCTACCGATCGCTCCATTAGGGCAACCCCCTCTCCTGGGACACGTGGCATGCTCACAATCGACGTCCACAGTCCCACATCGAAAATCCACACCAAGTGCACACTTCCCAAGGCCTATAAAGGAGGCCAACTACCCCAAAATAGAGGTAATCAGAACGAACGGCATACTGCCTATTTGATCTGTCAGTTATCCTTACTAAATCCGAACTTACTTAAGCATCGGAGAGCCTCCGTTACCACACCGGTACCCTAGGTCTTACTTCGCTCCATTAGGGCAACCACCTCTCCTGGGACACGTGGCATGCTCACAATCGACGTCCACAGTCCCACATCGAAAATCCACACCAAGTCCCAAGGCCTATAAAGGAGGCCAACTACCCCAAAATAGAGGTAATCAGAACGAACGGCATACTGCCTATTTAATCTGTCAGTTATCCTTACTAAATCCGAACTTACTTAAGCATCGGAGAGCCTTTGGCCGTTACCACACCGGTACCCTAGGTCTTACCGAGCGTTCCCTCTTTTGCAGATCGCATGCTCTACCGAGGCCCAGGAAGATTCCGAAGACCCAAAATCTCTAAGTTGACCGTCAAAAGCCCGGAACCACTTTTTGGCATCAACAAAGTGTTTATAGTCCTTGCTTGCCCCAACTTGCAACTGAGCTCCTAATAGCTGTAGCACACTACACTTAGACAAATAGGGAAAGACGGAGTGTGTTGGTGTTTTTCCTGATGGAGAATGGGACTCTTTGAGCAGATTGTTCTCTGCTGAAGAAGAGCTTTAGTTCACACCACCACATGTTCTTGGTCAGGGTTCTTCTTCATTTCCTAATTTCCAACACAATGATGTGGGGATGAACTTTGAAACTCTAGCCACCTTTTGCACTAATAACCCTGAAGCTGAAATGGGATTGGACAGGGTCAATTTGTTTCATCCTTTAGATAGCCTCAACTCTCATTTCCAATATCTTTCTTGCCATATCCCAGTAACCAATGATATCTCCACAACTCATGATCAAAAGGGTTTTGGTCCTTTTGGTCCTTTTGGTTCATTTTTCATCCCAGCATTATCTGAGTCTGTGATGGAAGGAAGTGTCTGTGGCAAACAAGATTCTGGCAGTGACAGAATATTGGGATTTTCAGATGCTAGCCAGCCAGCAGCTGTTGCTGTTCCAGGAAAGGACATGTTTGAGACTAATCCGAAGAAGAAACCCCGTCTTTCGAAAGATGTAAGAACCATTTGAAGTTTTAAATTGATGATTTGGTTGTTGATTTTAATATTTCTGAAGCAGTTGTTGATCTAATTGTCAACTTCACACCCTACAGGTACAGGAAAGTAAGAAAAATGTGAGGTCAAACAAGGGACAGAAGCTTAACTCAAATGTCAAAGATGAAGAGAGCACCACAGGACTAGATAGGCATAGCTCTAGTTCTTACAGTTCTGAGGTTGACAATGCTTCTCAGAAGAGCAATGGAGGGGAAACTTCAGACCACAGAACATCATCATCAGCCCTTAACTTGAATGGCAAGGCAAGAGCCAGTATCCATTCCGTTATAAGCGATATTAACAGACAATTAGAAAAGAGAAGTTCGAAAATGCGTTCCTATAAGTTTTAAAAAAAACAGAAGTATACATTACTCATTAATTTTTTAACTTGTAATGGGTTTTCTTTTTTAATAGCAACTTGTAATGGTTTGTTAAATAAATTCCATTTTTAATCACAAAGAGACACCTCAGTTTTTATTTTATTTTTTTATTTTATATAAATACTTCTCGTCTCTGATTCTTGTGCTTAAATACGACCCCCTTGGGCAGAAAGCATAAATAAATTAACAACAATCACATAATTATAATGTGCATTTAGATTAAGATTTATACTATATTGAGCATCCGATATATATAGCATAAAATCTTTGATCTGACTCTCTGAGATTCCGATGAAGAAGATCTAAAAACATGTGTTGAACAAGTTCATTGGATGCTAGCAGCTGCCAGGCTTTCTAGCCCTCGTGCAGCATTGTTTAGTTTAGTATTTGCCAGTCTATAGCAATAAATTAATTCTAAGTAGAAATAATGAACCTATATGTCTGATGGATTTGCAAGAACATGATGAAGAGAGGCAAATTGTTGGGTCATTGTAACTTGTACGTATATACGTACCGTGAAAAATGCCAATGAAAAACTTGTCTGCTCTCATCTGTGGCAGAACATGTTCATATTTTATTAAACAGGTCTGAATTGAATTCATGCAATTCCATGTTTTGATAACATTAAGACTAATCTCATACCTACATCATCTGGTCTGTAAAATGTGGTGCAAAAAAGAGTCTTCCTCGCATTATCTAATACATATATAAAAGTAAAACAATGCCAACCATGACTTTGTTGTAATTATTTTTATTGATCTAATAAAATTCTATTGTTTTTTATGAAAAAAAAAAGAAGGTTGTTAAGTGTAGGAAAAAAAACTGTTAACGGATAAATACCAGGATTTGTCCATACTAATATTCGTAAAAAAAAATAATGGGATTCGTCGATATTACATTTAGCATTAAATGTAAATACAATCTAATGACTAAGGGCTCGTTTGGGAGTGAAGCACCTCCCACGCGCTTCTCTAGAATCATCTCTAGAAAGAATTACGTCCCACGTGCTTATCTAGAAAATCACTTAAAGTGATTATTGGCATCTCTAGAATCACTCCCAAACGAGTCCTTAATAACATTTTTACTTATCAAGAATGAGTATTGAAATTATTCAAATTCCTGCTTCTCATGTGTAACACATGAGTATTGGAATGATTCCAATTTCTAACTAAGGGGTTCACCACAGATGTATTCAAAAAAGGAAAAAAAAAATTATGTGGGTTCCACCTTTAAATCTGTAATCGAATACCCTCAAAATCGAAAATGGAATCAACTAGGGGGAGTAGTTGATCGGATTCTAATACCTTGATTCCCCTATCTAATTGCCTCGATTCATGGCTTCCCCCATTCATGATAAGGAACATGCGCATTGATCTCATTAATCTAACAATTAGAGCTATATTTGTGTTCACACATAATACATAAATTCATCAAAATACAAAAAAGAAAGATTTATATACGGTACGTCAAATTATGATTAGTAGAAATTCGGAATTCATACTTTTAAGGGAGGACACAGAGTATTTTCCAAATACCACGTGGGCACTTTACAAAAAGACAACTATTTGTTTTTGTTTCTTTCAACTCTCTAACCCAAGTCTTGTTGGCAAGTTTTAGCTTAACTCAAGCCTCCTCAACAGCAAACTCCAACTACTTTAAACTCCCAGACCCTTGCTTATAAACTTATGTTGATAAATAAATAAAAGGTATTTAATTTGTTATATAATTTTCTCCTCTCCTTACAAGCTAATTGGTTTTCATATCTTTTGCTAAAGTAAATTGGTTGTATAGGTTGCATCCAACCTGTTCCAAGGAAAAAAAAAACGTTGAAAACAACATTGACATCACTGGAGAACATATTGCTTAGTCTTGGACACTCTTGAATCTCCATCCACCTACAATATTGCCACTACCAATTAGAACTACTGGATCATAAATAGAAATTAAAATCATTTAAGAAATTAGAAACCACAAAAACAAAACAAAAAAAAGATCACAACTTGGTTTAGACATTTCTTCAAACAAGTTGATTGCAACTTATAACCATTTATTTCACCCAAATTAAAAGCCTGGTTAGCTTACAAGGAGAAAAGAGAAGATTATGTTACAAATCAAATAGATATTTTTATATATTTATCAACATAAGTTCATTCCAAGTATACTGCTTTGATAAACCATATAAACATAAGAAACCCACTCATCAAAAGTGGTCAAGAAAAAAAAACCCCAAATATGAAGAATCTGCCATGTATAGGAATTATGAAAACTAAAATTCCAAAATTAAGAAAGGGAAACATTGTTGTTGGACTAACCATCCCAGAAGAATTAATCAAACTGCGAGAGAAGTTCGCCTGAAATTTATGTTATCGATGATCGGAGATTTACGTAGTCGATGGTGAGAGGTTACGTCGCTGGAAGTCTCTCTGAGAGAAGAGAGTGGCCTGAGTTAAAAGGGCTCTTGGTATAAAAGAGTTGAAAAGAGTTGGGGACCCAAAAATATAAAAAATGAGACAGGTGTCATTTTGTAAAGAGGCCACATCGCATGTGAAGGAGGAAAGCCTCCTGATGTAACAGGAGCCAAGCAATGTCCTTTTCGAAATATAAATATTTGAGCAGAAATAAATTTCTTTTCTTTTTCTTCTTCACGGAAATAAAACCGTTGAAAACGTTGACCCACCCATCCTCGCGTATATCCGACGGCTAATATAAATCTACAGAGCCACGTAGGTACAGCTTCACTGATGGTGGGACCCTTCTTGTCAATAGAACGGACTAGTTGGGAGTCTAGCGACCAAATCGAGTAGAAGACTCGAAGTTCGCACACCGCCGGCCACGCTCACTATTCACCAAAATCTCAGTGAGCCACCGTCCTCTCTCTCTCGCCATGGCCTCCGGAGAGCAACCGCCGAAGAAGCGAAAGCTGTACGAAGCTCAACCAGAGCCACCGTCATCACCGCCGTTATCTCAGCCACCGCCACCGCCACCGCAAACCCTAGCCCCTGCCCCGAGCGTCGGAGCTCCACAATCTAATGAAGAAATTCTTAATAAACGTAGACACAGAGACGAGATTCGAAGCGTTTACGAGTGCTATAAGCGGATTAAGTTTTGCCTTTCCAAGAATGACTCTGCTCTCACGCCTGAGCTCGAGCAAGCTTATCTCTCTCTCATCACTGCTTCCAGAGGTCAGTGTGAATTTTACTCTTTTGCTCCTCTTTTTTCAGATTTATTTGTTTATTTTCGTGCAAATGTTGAACTGTAGTGCTTACGGCGGGGTTAGCTGAGTTAATGTTTGGTTGCTGATAAGCCTGAAGAAAAGAAATAGGTTATGATGCTGTTTTATTTCATGTTGAGCCTTTGGTTTCTTCAATTACTGAAACTTTAAAGAACCAGTAGTAGATGATGATTGTTAGCTATATAAATCTTAGTGAAGCATCAAAGGAACTTACATAATTAGGGTGTTTCTTGTGGGTTCTACATAAATTTGCATTGCATGAGATCAAATAGGTAGCTTGGGAATGTTCTGCGAACAAAGTAGGTGCTGATTAGCCCATTAGTCTTATCTTTCATCATTAATTTGCCTATGTTCAACTACTTTGCTCCAAGCTGCTAGTTAGATTTTCAGACCAAAAAAAGCTGCTAGTTAGATGCATTGCGCCCTGCACAAGTGCTTTAATGAATGAAAGAGAGAATAAGCAGCCTTCATACTGTAGATTATAAATTTTTCTCTCCAATGTGGTAATCCTCAGGCTAACTTCACAGGTTGTACGAGCGTACAACGTATTGTGGCTGATCTCATTCCTCGATATGCTTCAAAATGCCCAACTGCTCTTGAAGCCGCGGCAAAAGTTGTTATCAATATGTATAACTGGAGCATGGCGGTAATAAATAGAGGAGAGGATGCTGAGAGTGTTGCATTTCAGACAGCTAAATCCTGTATTCTTGGTCTATCTGATATTTGTTGCACTGCTTCTTCAGTGGCGCCAACATCATCTGTTATTCGGGGTATTTGCTCTACAGTTTTCCAGAATGTGCTCACCTTTTTCATATCCACCTTTGAGGGAAAGGATGTCTTTATGATTGTTGGGAAAGAAACTGTGAGAATACAAGATTCTTCTGAGATTTTTTCTGAGCTAAAGCATAAGATTTCAGATGAAAATGAATCTTCACCGATTAAATTATCCAAGTTATGTGCTCTCAGTTTACTCTGGATTTTCTTTTGTTATCCTAAAGAATTGTTTTCAGCCTGGTTCGAACTCTTCAAATCCAGTGCATCAGAGGGAGTTCTGAAAGGGCAGTATTTCCTAAGTCAAATGACAAGCAGGCTTGATAATGATGGTGGCTATCCTTTGGGTAAAACTGGTGATGAACCAAAATCAAGTACAGGTTATAGTGAATCTAGCACCAGAAGGGATGAGGTTAGCTCTGAGCAGCTAGCGTCAGATGGTGCCCAAGTCTGTGGAGTTGTATCTACAGTTAAAAACAGCTGCTTGTTAGGACTGGTAATTTTTTAGAGCTGCCCTGCGTATTGAATGGATGTCATGCTATTAGATTCTGAGTTTTAGTACTGATATAATTTGATAGTCTTTGCCATATAAGCTATTAATTTGGGACAATGTATATTAGTATTTTCAAGAGATTGAAGAAAATACTGGGCACTAACTCTTGTTTATTTTTAACAGAATTGGGGAAATCTTTTTATCTAGCATTGTTTGTATAACAAAAACACATAATGTGTAATTTTAGGGTATGGTAATTAGCGTATGGATATGCATGACAGATCAAATGCATCCTTCCTTCCATGTGTCCTGGAATTGCAACTCAGCTCAAGTTCAATGCAACAAATTTCTTTAGGAAAGGGGTTGTTGAGTTGACTGAGTTTTAGAACATTAGGTACTTTATTGCAATAAAGTTCTAAACCAAGACATGTGTAGAGGGGATGTGGTAATTTGGGTAGACACCGCTAAATGGGGATTTTTAACATTCGTATAAAGGTTATTCTCGTACATCTGACTGGTTGTTAGAAATAAGATGTGCTTAGGTATTTGGTTTGAAGATAAGGTATCCGAATTAATTTTTTCCCCTTTTGATTAGTGGTTTGATTATTGTTATTCCTTTTCTGGTCTTGCTGATAATCTCTTGCACTGGGTCGTTTTTGTTATTGTTTTCCTTTTTTCTTTAAAATGCAGGTTCTTAGCAAAGATCCGTCATTGCGAAGTTGGATATTCTCAAAGTATAAGAAGTTGTGCAAGTTGCAGTCTTTCAAGGAGTTATCTGATATTAAATCTTCTTTGGAGGATGTCTTTAAATCATTTGTAGAACAAATGGATGTGGAAGACAACCAGGTGGATAGTGATGAGGATGATTCTGATCCATCCAGATTTATTGAACGGGCATATCTGGTGCCTAGGTTCTCTAACCAACATGAAACCTGTAGTGAACTATTTGGAAAAGATAGTAATTTAAGGCCTAATGGTGGATCATATGATGATGTTTATTCTGACAGAGTTTCAAGCCTAAATCTGAAACCTCGCAGCTCTATAATCCCTCTTGAAACTAATATTGTGGGTTCCAATCAAGACAGTGGGGGGACAAGGTCCACAAACTGTGAGATTAGGGAGCATGGAGATATGTCACACGGCAGGTCTTCCGTGCCCAGGGACCTAATGAACCACCAGGTGCTTTCACCTGTCACAAGATCTCCATTAGACTTCAGGAGTAATTCATTTGATGGGAGAAAACATGTTCATCTTGAGAAGAATCAAGATGCAATGGATTTTGGATCACCTCTCCTGAGATCTTCAAGTGGAGGTGTAAATAGTTCTTTTGAATCTCCTAAACCTCATCTGGTGTCACCATATACTTCCACACCAACTCAACCTCATTTGGTCTCACCATATACTTCCACAACAACACAAATTGTTTGGTGCTCTGATGGGGATACTGGAGCCATGGATATTTTCTCTGCTTCTAAACAGCTCTGGCTGGGTTTCTCAGGATCTGATGCATCTGAAGCTCATGTAAGGTTTCAGTTAGAGAGGTTTGGTGTGATAGAACAATTTATTTTCTTCCCAATCAAAGGATTTGCCTTGGTTGAGTACAGAAACATTCTCGATGCTGTAAAGGCTCGGGAATATATGCGCGGACACTTTCCTTGGCACATAAAGTTTATGGATATAGGACTGGGAACTAGAGGTGCTATGAATGGTGTTGCAGTTGGTTCTAGTTGTCATGTTTATGTTGGAAATGTTTTAAGCCAATGGGCCAAGGATGAGATTCTGCATGAATCAAGGAAAGTGCTTTACAAGGGTCCTTACATGATCACCGATCTTAGCAATGAAGGTGCATTACTGATGGAATTTGATACCCCTGAAGAAGCTGCTGCTGTAATGGCACATCTCAGACAACATCGCAAGGAAAGGAGTAATTACAGGCCACCGTATAGTGCAGGGCCAACTAATGTCGTAATATCTCAAATTGACGGTGCAAGATCTGTGCTTACCCCTACCCACAGAAGCAACAACCCTGGAAACATGTCTAGTGGTCATGTTGCTGCACCATTCTCAGTAAATCATGACAGCCATCCCATGGAGCTTGTATCCCCTAGAGTAAAGTCTGAGAATCAGGGGAATTCAGTACAGAGTGGGTATACGTTTCAGTCAAACAGAGCTGTTACTGGCAGTACAGAGATGCTTGAAGCTGGCACCCAAAAGGTTGATGGTTATGACAATAACATAGCTGTGGTGGATCCTTCACAAGGAGGTGATGAACTTATATATAAATTTGTTTTTTAAACTTTCCCCCTCCCCTCTCCTTTTCTTTCCTTTTGATACTAAAGGAACTGTATATTGGATGATTTTACTCTAGGTAGTCATGTTGCTTCTCATGCCACTGAACAAAACTGGATGTATGCAAAACCTGGAACGGAGCTGCATTCTGCACCAGGGAGCATTCCATGCGTTCCTGTGCCTACACAGGGACCCTCTGTCCCACCTCCACCCCAAATCCAATCATCTCCATTTATACGACCCATTTACCTCCCTCCAAATAGTTCCTGGGATCCACGGGGTGTAAATCATAATCCTCCTTTGAACCCAATCTCACCAGGTGTAATGCCCAACAATTTTCATGGTAATGCTATTGTATCTCCCTTCATTCCTGCTTCAGTGACTCCACTTGCACAAGTACAAGGAACTCCAGCGCATCAATTTGACCTAATGTTTTCAGTTCCGACAGTGCCACCACCATTATCATCTCTACCACCTCCTCTGCCTGAAATGCCACCTCCATTGCCCCCATCTCCACCACCTTTGCCTCAATCGCAGCCACCTTTCGTTCCTCCTCCTCCACATTCACCTCCTCCACCTCTGCCTGTTCCAGAATCATCTGGAGTAGAAAGTTCTGGACGATGCTTGCAATATCGGTGGCAAGGAGTGTTATGTAAAAGTGGTGTTCAGTACTGTACGGTTTATGCATCTAGGGTGGATTCTGATATTTGCAAATATTCCAATGCCATTTCAGAACCTGTAGAGTAAGGACTTATCTTTTCTTTAGTTTCCTTTCTGGAATCTCATTAAGGTTTGCATATATCAAATAAATATCTATTAATAATTTATGACTAATTTGTTCAGATGGCCTGCTAAATTAGACATGACCAAGCGTACAGATTTTCGGCATGTGAAGTCAACATTTACTAGCACCCCACCACATAAAGTAAGTCAGTGAATATTACTATGCTTCTCTCTCTCTCTCGTGTCGCGAGGAATGTATTTAATGCCTGTGTCTTTGGGTACCTATATTTTTCTAATTTCTGGTTTATAAGGCCTTCAGAATCAAATAAATATCATATTGAACAGCTTTGCCTTTTATAAGATGAGCTACAGAATAGTTTTTCCATAACACAAAGAATGTGAGAATTATACAATGTTCACTGGTTAACATCAATGGATCATAAATTGGCATGTGGTGAATCCCTGGTAAACTGGTTGTCATCATAGCTATATATAATGCCAAGGATGCTGATAAGATGTATATGATTGGTGAATATGATATTTATTTGACTTATATGGCCTACTACCCTTTCAGTAATTTACTGAAAAAATTTCTGTTACAAACTGAGGAAAATTGATCCCCAGTCTACCTACTGAGTATTGACTTAATTGATGTGAAGGCCGAATTTCTACATATTAATATTAACTTATTTTTCTCCTTTTCCTTTCCAAACCTTATTTAATTTCATTGTCTTTCTTTTGCATCTGATGCAGAGGGAGGTATGTCGATTAATCCCAGCTTCTGCAGGCGACCACAAAGGCGTATGTAGCCTCCTCTGTCTATTATGATTTTGTCCCTTTGATAATGTGATTGTACTCTTTAGACAAATCATGTTTCAATTCGTAAAGGTCATTGAGCTTCATATTTGTACATAGACTTTTTCAACAAAAAGTGTAGTTCAAATATTTGTACATGGACTTTACCACACGTATTAAGTCTTGCATTACTGTTGTCCAGTTTCAGGATTTCATTTCGTACCTGAAGCAGAGGGAGTGCTCGGGCGTGATAAAGATCCCTGCCGTGAAATCCTTATGGGCGAGGCTTCTCTTCATACTTCCACACTCGAATGACACTTGCTCCATGCTCTCTATTGCACCCACTCCACCGGATTCCCTCATTGCTTTAATATTACCTAAAGAAACCAACTTTGAGTGGGTTTGATATGATCTTCTTAGTTTATTGTATGGCTGGAAGTCTGGCCATACATGTGCTTGCCGTGGCCTATGGAGTATTATTTTCAGAACACAACACTTATTTGTTATGCTTATTATACTAGCTGGCGATGTATTGTTTTTCAATATTTTCATACACGGTACAGAATCCAGCATACTTTATAGTGATCAATCGTTGTTTCAGCTTAGCTTAGCATGTAGATCGAAAGTATTTTCTCACTTTTACACCCCAACCTCTTTACCCCTACCTTCCCCTCCTTTGTAGCACTCACTCTCGCTCTCTCTCTCTCTCTCTCTCTCTCTCTCAGGAGAACAATTTCCTATCCCGTTGCATTCTCATTTTTTCCTCTCTCTTCATGTCACGTAGCAAAGGAGGAGAGAGAGAGAGGAAGAAGTGACAAGGCAACATGAGTAGGGCCAAGATGGAATATTGTGGCTCCATGAGCCCACAAGTAACACAACCACAGAAGCCTGGACCTGATGCAAAAATACTTAATTTTCATTCATGGCCCAAAGAAACATACAAAAAAAGAAGTTAGAAAAAGGGGAAGAAAAAATGAATTTGGCCAGGGTAGACTTTGCTGCTTTGCCTTGTGTGAGTGTTCCTCAAGTAATTCAGGCTGGGCGCAAGTAAGCCCCAACCTCTCCTAACTATTTTGATTTCCGATTGACCCGCACATTTACTCTCACTTATCTTTATTCGAGAATTCGATCGGCTTCTTCTACAAAGACATGTCGAACCGGCACGCTCAGACAAGGCAACCCGGGAACAAGGGTTTCGCCAAAACCCAAAAGGTCTTCGTCCCCAAGAATCAAGACCACAATCCAGGCCCTAAAGAGCCCACGCTCTCCAGCTCTCTCAGGCAATCGCTTGCCACTCAATCCAATGCCGAAACTGCCACCGTTGCTGCTGCGGCGCCGTCGGCAAGTAGGGTTCGGATGGGAGAGAAAGGAGAGTGGGTGTCCAGCAGAGCTCACGGTGGCAATTTCGTAAATTACTTGCCCCAGGATGAGGCGGTGGCGGCTGGGCTCGGCGCAGACGAAGGTGGATTGGATGCCCTGCAGTCTCAGAGAGTTGTGGATCTTCTTAACAGAGAGCTCTCTCGCTTGCTCAAGTTGAACCCGAAGGAGTTCTGGAGACAAGGTGCGTACAACTTAGTTAAGCTGCAACCTTTTTAACATTGATAAGCTTTTTTGTCACACTAAATTGTCAATTTAATAGAAAATTTGTTACCATTTCTGTTATCATCCCATCTAGTTTTCCAGTTTTTGGTTGTTATAATTATGCTTGTTCTTGTGATAGTACCATTAATCTTTCACTGTTGTTGTTCCTGATACCCATTTTTCTCAGTGGCTAGTGATACTTCCTTGCATGAATTTCTGGATAGCTTCCTACAGTTCAGGAGCAGATGGTATGACTTCCCTCATCGTGGAGCCAAACAAATGGTGGCAGGGGTCATTGTTGGGGAGTTCGAATTAAGCCGGCGTGTTTTTATGGCATTGTATCGCATGTAAGTTTGAGCTTGCAGCTGTAGCTTCATACTTTACTAGTTCGTTATCGTTTTTTTGTATTCACTTTATTCACTACCTCTGTCATTATATTACAGATCCTCTAATAGGGATCCCGGTGCACGTGCTGCTGATAGTCTCAGTCCAAAAGACCATGAAGGTGTGTTCTCTCTTCTCTGTAAATTTGTGTTCATACAGTCTGGTGGGCAAAATAATCCACTTTTTGGAATAGGATTGCTGTAACCGTTAAAATAATGTGAATATTATTTTGTATTACTTTGTGTCAGCTTCCTTTGTGCAGTAACCAATGTATGGGATAACTTTTGTGTCCAAATTAGAGCTTGTGGGTGCTTTTAGGTGTATCATAGAAGTCTGCATCTATGTTCTATATTTGCATTGAAGTTGAACATATCTCGTTGGAGAAAATATGATTAGGATGGGGTTTTTTTATTGCTTTTTTTTCTTTCTTCATTTGTATCATATCCTAATAACAGTTTTCACTAATTCCACATGTAGTTCTTTTGCAGGAGAAGAAGTTGCTTGACCTGCCCAAGTTGCTAGACATCTGTGCTATATATGGTCATGAAAATGAAGATTTGACCAGAGTGTTGGTAGGCATTTTTCATGAATAGCGCCCTACTGCATTGGCTCTCTCTCTCTCTCCCCCATTTTTTATTATGATGTCTTTCAGGTTGGAAATGCAGTGAAAGCACATACTAGAATACATGACAATTTGACTGCAGCGGCTTCACATTTCCTTAGCATTGTTCAAACAATGTATCAACGTAGCAGTACAGCTTTGGAGGTATGCACAGTGCCCACTAATCTATTAATTCAATTACAACATAGTATCTTACACCGCCAAATAATCTGTTTTTAGTTAATGTTTCAAGATGTCCATTACTTCGAGGGGGCGCAAACCTCTTGATTGAAGCTCCACTGTTCTGAACAATGAGAAACAAACATTTGCAGCCTAATGGCTATAGTCTTAGGTTTTCATGACCTCTACTTTTTAGACTTGAGGAAACTTGTAATGAAGAGAACTCAGTTGTCGTATAATGTTGATCAAAATTTCCAGCCTAACAAATAACCATTAACTCTAAACGTGTTTGTATTTCTTTATTCCTTATTTAGTCTGGTCTTTACTGGTAGTATTGACATGTACGTTTTCAATTAAGTAGCTTGCGTGCATTTCTGATACATGACGGAGGTTTTTCCAATATCATGTACAGGCCCTTTTTTCCTCTGGAAACCCTGGAGACCAGGGACCCGGCCTTCTTACTGATCTATTGGAGGTGAGTTTCTTTCTATTATTTTTTTTATTGAACATGTTGGGACAACCGACTCCTTCCTACACCTTCTCCCATCCAATACTTACTTTAAATTTAAATTAATTTCTTCGAAATATTAAATAGTGGGTATTAATTTGGATATGTTCTGCTGCATGCTATAGAATAGTTTCTTTTGTCAATATTTCAATTATTTTTTTACAGTAACATGTGGTATTGTATCTGGAAGTTCTGTTGAACGAGTTTTAGCTACAAGTACACCAAAGGAACTCATTTAATAAGGGATTCAAGGAAATCATTACTTTTCCTTTTTTGGGTTGGATCTATGATACTTTCAGTGGATCGTTGCCGTTTCTGTTTCAGCTTTTTCAAGAGATAAGGATGTTTACATGCTTATGGTACTTGTGTTAAAAAATTTCTCCTCCTTTGGTAGGTTATGGACTTCATAAACGATGCAATTGTATCCATGGACGCTTTACTCACTGCCTACGAACCATCAGCTGTGTTCTTTTTGTGCCCTGTTGAAACGAGGTACCTTGTTTAGCATTGGGTTTTTCTAAATTTGTGGTCTAAGCATGAATGGTAGTAGCTGTATTCCACAGTAAGAACATGTGAGTGCATAAGGGTTTTCAGTTTTTACCAGCCTGTTTTGGTTCTTTGTCTAGGATTTTTATAGTGGAACCTGATTGGTTGGTAAATCATGGGTTTTAGCATGAATGCTGTCAAAAGTTTCAATAATAAGGAAATAGTATATCTCTCTGTCTATGCAGTTATGGGAACGACGCATTACTAAGCACTCTAGCAAGGTTGCATGATTCATTACTTCCATCTTTGCAGCGTGGGTTTCGAATAATTTCAAGTTCAACAGCTTCAGAAGATAAAATGGTGTCTAATATTGCTATAAGTTTGAAAATGTTATCAATGAGAATCGTCAAGTTTGGTTGGAAACTCTTGGACTTATGCTATCTAAGTGAGGAGGTCTTCAAAGATAACCTCCCCATTCCATCTGCTGCAGAGATGTTCCCAGCCAAAATAGAGGATCCTTTCATTAGGGCAGATATATTGGTTCAAACTTTAAGAGAGATTAATGGAATTTCAGTATGTGCTCAGGAAAACCAGAATAGGCAAACTTTTCTTCAAAATGTTGAGAAGAACTTCAACATTTTGAGCAAAATGGAGAACTTACAAAATAACGGTAAGGGATTACATGCTATTACTGTTTGTTTTACTTGTTCTTGTTGATTATAATTTTCCAGTTACTAGGTCTTATATGTATCAAGATAGACATTGTATATATGTCATGAGATGCATTTGTTTTGGAAGTAACAAATAATTGATAAATGTTATTGATAAATACAATAATCCTTGCATGATTTGTCATAGAATTCTTACATAGTAAGAGAAGTTATAAACTAGCAAAGTATGCTGAATAAATTGTTTTCTTAATCTCTCTCCACTATTATATCGATATGGGAGTTGATTTCTAGATATTGAGACGGTCATTTTCTCAATTAGGACATTAGGGTGTTGGGGAAGAAAGAAGGTAAAAATGAAATTTCACAATAATTGGTGTCTTATAAAAATTTTATATTCGGTTATCAATCGGAAAATATTTACTATATGTGATTGTTTTTTATTGGACAGTTAAGTATAATTATGCTTGATCTTGAAGAAGTAAGTTATATCAAGTCAACTTTGTTCATGCAGGATGGATAGTTGTGGATGATGAACAGCTAGGGTATGTATCCGGGATACTGATGAGTTCTCACAAAGTCATTGTTAAGGAGCACCCCAGTACGACAGTCCCTTTAACAAACAACAAGGTGCAAATAGATGAAGATGTTGCAATTGTAGAGTCCAGAATCAGTCAAATAAAGGACCTCTTTCCTGATTATGGCAAAGGGTTTTTAGCTGCCTGTCTAGAAGCCTACAACCAGAATCCTGAGGAGGTGATTCAGAGGATTCTTGAAGGAACACTTCATAAAGATCTGCAGTCCTTGGACACTTCACTAGAGACAATGCCAGTATCCAAGAATGCCACTGTTAGTAGGAATGATAAAGGGAAAGGAAAGCTAGTTGAATTTACAGCACCACCCGCCACTAATACAGTCGCCGTTGCTAGGGATAAACCAAACAGCAGCTCTTCAGTTTCATCTTCCTCAACACAGGGAAGGTTTGTTAGGAAGTCTAAAACGGACTTGCCTGATTCTGATATCCTTGATAACAGAAATGAAGAGTACACAGCAAAAACTGCTGCTCTTATTTCAAAGTATGAAGATGAGTATGAGGATGAATATGATGACTCTTTTGATGATCTAGGTCTGAGTGTTGCAGATTCAGGAGTCGGGGAAAGTGAGATATTTAGTGAAAAAAGTAGCTCAAATATGGGTAGGCCTTTTGAAAAGCAAAATGAAAGTTCATCTCGAAGTGCTCCTAGTTCGAAATGGGGCTCCAGACAGAAGCCCCAGTATTATGTCAAGGATGGTAAGAATTACAGTTACAAAGTTGCAGGTTCAATTGCAGTTGCAAATGCTGGTGAAGCATCATTAATTACAGAAGCACAGCAGGACATGATTCATGGCCTTGGTCGCGGTGGCAATCTTCCTCTTGGTGCGGTCAAGAAGCTGACGGAGTACTCTGAGGAGCAAAACAAGCAGTTTGATATTCCTCAGATGGAAGGGAGAGGGAGAGGGTTTATTGGGAATGCCAGGGGCAGAGGAAGGAGAGGAGGAAGACAAAGGGATTCCAGTGAGGAGCAAGATAATAAGCAAAATGATACTTATGAAGTTGAAGGCCAAGAGAATACCGAGAATCAAAGGGGAGGAAGGGGAAGGGGACGGAGAGGAGGGGGAGGGGGAAGAAATTTCAGGAAGGACAGGGCCATGAATAAGCACTTTTCTGGTTTAGGTGGCTCTTAGGTATACAGGATTACAGTGATTATCTGCCCTACTTGTAGTTTTGGGAATGGTTTTAAGCATGAGATCTTTCGAGAGTTACAAATTACTGTAAATTTTGGTTACATCGATTAATTAATGAGTTATATGCATCAAAATGAAGGATTATCGGTGGTTTTGAAATAAGCTGTGCTTTCTCTTGTATCAAAACCAGTAATGGTGCAAAGGCAGTCTATTTTTATACGTCCTGGTAAAGAAGCAATATTCTCTCTCTTTCTTTTCATTCTTATGTTGAACAAGTTGTAAACATAGCTCCCAATTCCTGCTCAACTGGAAGAGTCCCAACCAAAAAAATTGGGCGGGTAAAAAGAAACTATTACGGAGGGAAAGTGGCCCAAGATTAAAATAATCAGGCCATAGCAAATGAATTCTTTTTGTAGTTTTTTGGACAAACCAAAGTAAATGAATTCGGGCATCAGAAAATTAGTACCACGAATTTGGGATGGCGGAAAATTGGAAATGAAAATATGAAAATAAAAAAGAAAAGGAAAGAAAAGGTTAACACTGCGTACCACGAATTTTGGATGGCGGAAAATTGGAAATGAAAATATGAAATAAAAAGAAAAGAAAAGGTAAACACCGCGCTAGAAGAAGGGTTCGAACCTTCGACCTTGTGGTTAACAGCCACACGCTCTAACCAACTGAGCTACTCCAGCACGTCACGACAACAAATGCGTGGTATATTTCTTTGAACCACAGCTTTTTCTTGCTGACGGTAGATTATTTTTCCGTTTCGGGATGAAGACTAGGGAATGAATCAGAACATTTCAGATTCACAAAGCATTCCAATCACAAAACTTATCAGGGCTGTGCAGCCAATGCTTTAAATCTCGATAATTCTCCTACTCAGCTGCACAGTGATACCTTCCACTCTCTCTATTCAAGTAACTCTGCCAAGTAGTTCAATCAATGACACTAGCTTACAATCACTGGTGGACTTAGGAATTTTTTAACGGAGGTGCAATTTTGGTCAGGATTTAAAAACGAAGACAAGCTCGTTGCGCAGCACAACACAACACAGCGCAGTGCAGCATCAGACAAACTTCTTTTAGGTTTTTCATCGAACACCTAGAGTGCACCTCCCAGGTGGAGCATAGATGCAATATGCAACACTTACAATAACTTTTCCAACGATAGAAGGTGCAGCTGCACCTCCTTACGCCTTAATAGGTCCATCACTGCTTACAACTGAAAAACCATGGTATATTTCAATGGTTCCCCGTCGTATACATCCATGTGTTAATCTAATCAAAGGAAGAGTGCTTCGCGGTTTCTGGTCATGTGTCGATCTAATCACATGACTAGTCACGTAATGAGAAAGACAAAAACCGATATCAGAATTCTCCACTCAATGACATTAGATCACGAGGCTGCATATAGAATAGAAGATCAATCTTGCAAGGCCAAAAAGAGAACAAACTAATTTGTTAAACTGCTTTCGTAATTTGATAAGACACTTTTCTCTATTTCCGCTTTCCATACATAATTGAAACTACCTTAGGTAAACTTCAGAAATAATCAACGCAAATTCAAAAAACAAGAAATCAGAGATTAAAAATCCAATGTATAAAATAATTTTCTTCATTAATGCCATTGTCGCATAAAAAATTTAATGTTACAAACGATAGTGTAACCCATTCGATGTGTATTTGGCGCCACCGCCAACAACTAAATGACTACGAGACATAATTGTTTGGAATCTGATGACAAAAAACCAGCATGGAGACGAAAAATAGGTGCAAAACAATATAACCACGTCCATTTCTACGCATCATCCCCCATATTAGCTGCAAAGCGGCCAATATTTTTACCCTGAAAACACACGACGAGAAAGAAAAAGTGAGCAGGAAAGTAGAATGAAGATCAATGAACAGCAAGCATGTTGGAGTTCTTGCAGTGACAGTGAAGAAGAAGACTGTTCACAAGCATATATACCTCTGATAACATTCGCTGTTTGTTAAGTTGCTGGGTCCTTGCTTTGTTGACAACTGAGTTTGGTGATCTAAACAGCCTCTGTAACAAAGAATAGGATTTATTATAGTAAAACAAACAAACGGATAGAATTAAACAAAGCAACTGCAAATATTACTAACTCGGCAAAGCTCAAGAATATCGAATGAACAGGAGACTATATTTGGTGTAGTAGTCAGAACCGAACCTTTTCACTACTGGATAGACGATGTTCAGAATCTGAAAGATACTTTTTCTTTGGAGTGAATCCAAAAACATCCTGAAGGAGTTCGTTTTCCTGTTTCAGAAAATTTATGAATCAATTAGCCTTTGCTTACCTAAAGAGGAATTACATAATGTGACGATAAAAAATAGATATGAATACTGCCCAGAAAATGACAAGGAAATTATTGAAGGTCGAGAAAAGCCGCAACCTGCATGTGCTTGATAAAACCTCCTCCAAGAAAGTGCTTCAAAAAGTTCAACTGTAATATTTTCAAAATGGAAAAGAATTGATGAGTTGAACAATCCACAAAATAAAAATGTGAATACAAAAATCGGGAGGAGAAGCAGAGGATGAGAAGGACCTGTATCATCTGTGCCCATGTAGATGTCTGTAACGATTCACTACCAATCTTTATTGAAATTTCAGGAGAATAACCATCCTAAAATTGAAGAATGAGATCACTATACAGGATCAATGCAATTAGTATTTATTTTAATACAAAGAATCTAGATATACCTCAAAATATTCCAAGATATCCCGAAACGTATTCCGCTGGTTGCTAAGATCTTTTTTAGCAGAACTTTTACCACCTGCCTCAGCTGAAAGGTTTCTGGCTTGAATAATAATTTTTGCCTTTAGTCCTTGTATATGTACATATTCCCGAGGTTTATTTCCTTCTTCAGTTGAGCTATCACTTGAACTTTTAGCTCCCGCAGAGAACTTCTCTAAAATTCCTAGCTCAAAAATTAAAGCCAAAGCTTCACCAGCAGCTATCCGTATAGACCGGTCATCCTTGTCTAGCAGACTAGATAAGTATGATATGGACCTACATTATTGGCCAAGAAAATAAAGGGCAAAATTACTTGGATGATTCAATCTACGAACCATTATGAGTTTCCATGCTGAAATAGGGTAATTAAATGCGACACCAGTTAAGGTTTTACTCACTCTTGCCAATCTTTGGGATTAAGATTCCACCCATCCATAGTCGTAAGAAGAAAGGACCATGCAGACACCATGGTGGTTATTACAGGGGCAGAGGGTTTGACTGCAACTACCTGAAAAATAGATAAGTAAGCTCAAACAACAGCATGCTCACACACTTTCTGGAAAAGTAGCTGGAACATGAATACTTACATTGGAACTCAGTTTTGGATGAACCACTTGCCACATAACTTGCATTGATTTTTCTGTTTGCTCTGGGTCACTACCACCAACAAAAGTGATAATAGCTAAACACTCCAGTAACTGCGAACAAAATCCAAATTGTTTGTTCAGAACAAGGAACGCAGGACCAGCATCAGGATAATCCAACCACCAGAAAGCCATTGAAGTTAAATACTAAAAAGGCATAATATCTTAGATACCGCAGATGTCTTTGTTGCTTCAGATCCTGATTTGAAAGCCTGCGAAATCACAGGTAGTGAATCCTCCAGTATTTCATTAGCATTGTCCCCACATCCGACAGTCAAAGCCAATAGTCCTGCAAACATAAATGAAAAGATTAAAAACTGATTTTGGTACTGGGGGGAAAGAATGTGAATGAGCCAAAAAAGGGGTAATGGACTAACCGATCACATGAGACGCCAAACATATCTCTTTGGACGAACCCTTTTTTATGCAATTCAGACACTGATGCAATAAAGTTGCAAATCTGAGGAACACCAAATAAGTGTATAAGAATCATAGTATTAAAAAAAAATGACTCAACATTGTGTCAGAGAAACACAATAAGGTAAGAACTAGGCATCCCTAGGCCTCAAGAGCATTAATGGAAATAATTGAATGCACGGGCTTACTTCTTTTCCACAAACTGATGCTGTAAGTTGCTATTAAACGCTTCAATAATTGATGACAGAGCTTTTTCTCTTGTGGAACCCCTTCACATACACAAAGTAAACATATAAGCAAAACGGGCAACAGTCAAACCAGCTTCTTCACAAAAAGTAAATATATGAGCCAAATGGGCAACAACCAAACCAGCTTCTTCACACAAAGTAAATATATGAGCAAAATGGGCAACAATCAAACCAGCTTCTTCACCCTTCTCTCTTATTATTATCATTACAGAACATGATGATTAAAAGCAACAAAATTGTAAAGAGAGTACCTCTTCTCATACAAAGCATCTACAGCTTGGTCCAGTAAACTATCCTTGTCCACTTGCATTTCTTCATTCCCGGCCACTGACATACGATCAGAGCGAACGGTCGACGTTGAACTCACACTACTATTATCATCATCGCTGTCCAACAACGCCGCATTCTTACGCTGAGAATTACCTGCCAATGCCAATCCATACAAACCTCAGCACCAGAAATTCTACAATTGTAAATTTTTTGGGTCGAAAAGCAACGTCCATGTATCATGAGCTCCAAAAACCATTAGAATCAACAAAATTGTTGCAACAAAAACAAAAGGGAATGAATAGAATGCAAATTTGAGATCTCAAACAATCAGATTGATGTAAGCAAAACCTGAAATTGAACTGGAACCCTAATTAACATCCAACCACAACACAATCCAGAAGGTGAAATTAGAAAGGCTTACGCTTCCCCATCTGCGAGTTGTACGAGGGCTCCTCCTGACTATGGTTTCTTCGTCAGAAAAAATGACAGGGCTGACTGAGAATCTGAGAAGGAGAGCGTTGCCAAAAAGAAAATATAAAAAGATGGGTGAAATCGAATCGGTTGGAGACGAGAAAAAACAGATATTCAGAAAATCCCGAGGACAATTTAGCCATTAAAAGATTAGGGTTGTTTTGTAATATTTATTTTGAATCTGATTTTAGGGTAAAAATAGAGCGAGAGGGGTTTTTCTTTCTGGGAGAGACAAATTGGATTAGGACTTGGGAGGAGGAGGAGCTTAAATGGTCGAAAACTCGAACCGCAGTTTGTTTATTGTCTCTTCTCTCTGCTTAAATGGGAATTATTCAATTGATATGGCATCGAATATTCGGGGGCAACATGCGGACCGCTGCTCCAAGCAATCGTGTGGGTCAGTACGTGGTTAGTTCTGATCCGTTGATTTGATCCACTTCGTGATAAGATGACGTTGTTTCGGACTTGGCGATGTCGGCAGGACGAGCGAGTTGGTAGAGTGGGAAGGCGCCAGGAGGCGCGTAGACAAGTGTAGCATTTGCGCCACGTGGGGTTTGAAAGAAAGTTCCAGCTTCTAGGGCTTTAGATTTATTGTAGGCGTGATTGAATTCGAATCAAAATTTCGTTGTGTTAGTTTTAGGCGCGATTGAATCAAAGTCTTTAATTGAAACGCAGCGTTCCAGGAGGGCGGGTGGGTCGTCATTTGGTTAAAGGTTGTGGTTGTGGTTGTCGCTTAAATTCTAGGACTTGCTTCCTACAACACAACACGCTACCTTGGCTAATGTTTGCTTTGAATAATCACGACCGTTGATACTGAGCTGCTACACACAATTAGTCGCCCACTCGAACGTGAATGATTCCAACCGTAACTCCATGTGAAATTCGTGTCTCATCATGGATGATAACGATTGATTTTAGCAAAATTCTTTAATATCTAAACAAACAACTCATGGATTTATAATAGTAAAAATCTTTATACTTCCATATATATAACTAGAAAGGTCGATATACATATAATTTCAAAAATGTTGGAACGCTAGCTAGCTGGAATTTCAAGTTGGGTCTGCCGAAAACTTGGATCTAACTTCATTAATCAAACCTAGTTGCCTGGAGGAGACCCAAATAAAAATAATAATTAACAGTAATAATCAGCTAGGTTAACTTGGAGGTCAAGTAGATAATCTAATCTAACTGCAACAAAGCATTTTGAGCGGCTCTAAAGCTTCCTAAACATCTGTGTCTAAGTTTAACAACAAGTCTTCCTCAAAGAACCAAAAAACCGTTGGTGAGGTCCAAAGGTTTTTGGCACATGATGAGTGTTCATTAACCCTAATTTTATGGCTTAAGTCGGTCAGTCTAATCAGCTCTGTGAACTGCTCTCATGGAATAAGAACCAATTTTATGATTATCATGAAGTCTTGCTATTGGCCCAAACCCGTCACACGTGCCCTGAAACTCCCTTTTTTTTTTTTTTGGGTCTGCAGATTTCTCACTTCTGAGTCGAGCTTTTTAGTCCTCATCTTCCACAACCAAAAACAGAACTTGCAGAGACAATGCAAATTGATTGATAAAAATACCCAACTACCCAATTCTGTTGAGCCTGTAACCGTTAAAACGGTGTCGCATTCTTGCTAAACAATGAGCCCCATTTCGTCTCCATTTCAACCTCTCTCCCTCTCTGTTTTCACTTCACTGTATAAATATATTGAGAGTGCTATTCAGTCTTGGTGGTCAACCGTTTTCTCTCTCCAAATCTTTGGGTTCCGTGGTTTAATATTTGGTTTCTGGCTTTGTTTACTCTGTTCCTACCTACTAGATTTTCTGCGTGGATGTAATAACAGAGAAAACAAAAATGAACGGAGATCCTTCATCGCCAGACCTTTATTGCCATGAAGATCCGAGCTTTTTGTATGAAGATGATGAAGAGATGGCAGAAGTAAACGTAGTCGTTAATCAAAACGAAATTGAGTTGGAAGAAGCCCACTTGCATAGCTTAATTGACAAAGAGATCGCATTTGGGTTCAGGACGGATGAAGATTTGGTCATTGACGACTGGGTTCAAGAAGCTCGCTTGCAAGCTATCACATGGGTTCAAACAGTTAGTCTCAAACAAACCCATTTCTTGTATTTGATTGAACTGCATTTATGAAGCTTCAAATTGGAAATTGGAATTGAATTGAAATATATTTATGTTAATGGTGTTTCTTGAATTTCAGAGAACAAGAGCTCTTGGGTTTCATCCCAGAACAGCATATTTGGCCATCACATACTTTGATCGGTTCATTTCCCTGGAAGCCATCCCTGTAAGAATTTCTTTCTTTCTTTTTGGGATATGAACAACCAATGCAAGTTTAATTGACAATGCCATTCAAATGGGTTGCTGTTGATAATGATTTTATTTATGGTTTGCAGGAAAAAAAAAGAGCTGCTTTCGTTAGATTGATTTCAGTGGCATGTCTATTATTGGCTGCAAAGATGGAGGAGATGAACCGCCCACCACTTTCACAATACACACTCGAATTCCAAGGCAGAAATATTAAGAAAATGGAGCTTATGGTATTGGTAGTCTTGAAATGGAAGATGAATTTAATCACACCCTTTGCGTTTCTTGATAACTTCATCGCAAAGTTGTGCCAAGAATCTCCACCAGGTCTAAAATCCGGGATTGAAAAACGGCTCCTTTCCATAATGACAGGTATTTCTATTACTATTTCCATGAACATTTATGTTTGAATCATGCATGCGATTAATTTTTTTGTTTATGGGTTGATTTAGATGGTGATTATGTATTAATTATTACGTTTGTTAATTAATGTAGAGATTCATTTAATGCATCATCGACCATCTGCCATAGCAGCTGCCGCCACATTGATGGCAGTGGATCAGAACTTAGCACAAGAAGCATTGGAAGCCAAGATAACATCCATTCCTGAATTGTACTTCCTGGAAACTGTGAGTCTTTTTTTCCTTTCTAAATAAAACTATAGAAGTCATTTCCTCATTAGTTGTTTGTTGCATCAAATAAATCAAAGATTGGATTCTGATCGATGTTCTTGGTCCTCTTGGACTTGTTTGTCTTATTCACAGGAAGCTGTGTATTCATATTACACGATAATGCAGGTGCCATAGACGAATTAACCTAAAGAATTTGGAGGCCAGTAGATATTGTAGGAAATTCTTGAGTTACATCAGAGAAGTGATTCTGCTACTTTGGTAAATACCATATACGACAATTAGTAGTTTTCATATTGGTTTAAAGAGTGTGTATAGTTCTTAGTCATGATTTGGAGATGATCAGAAACAGCTTCCTTAAGAAAATTTACAGATCAGAGCTGGTTGCTGTTAACTCTTGAGTTTTTGCTTTTTTATTTATTTTTAGGTACTCATAATTCTTGGGTTCAGATATCTGTTTTGGTTATCGGAGGAGGGGGGTTGATTTGGGTTTCTGATTGGATGTTTGGAATACTTTTTAGTTTGTGTGATTTGATGCTTCTATGTTGCATGTTGGCCATCTAAACAATTTTGTAAAGGTGAATGTGATTAGATTTGTTTGAATATTTGGGGATTGCCTTTTGAGGCGGGCCCTGCTCTTTTTCTTCTTTGAAAACATTGGGGTTGGCTTAGCTATGCATTGCTGAGGTGTCATCGAAACGAAAATATCTTTTTGGTAATGGGAATTCTCGGTCAATAACACAATGATACATGAGATAATTTTTCCATGTGTCATTGTGTTATTAACCGGAATAGCAAAAAATGTTATCCCCGTATATTATATTTTGAAACTAAAGTTACCAGTCTTAACCTCATAAGCCAAAAAATAAAAATTACCTGTCTTAAGTTATGGGCTGCTGTTCAGAAATTTTACAGTTTTACACTTTCTTTTTACCCTTTCATGTACAACAGAAAAATAAAAAATAAACAGATTGCATGGCATATCATAGTCGTTAATGTTTTTTTATTTTTTGAATGGCCAAAAGAGTTGATAGTCGTGCTGCCAAAACTTGGTAAACTAGAAAAATAGCATCTTTGATCTTTGACTGTAGCTGAATTACCAAGGGTCTATATAATCTCAATTTACACGTAAAAATAATTTAGACTTGCATTTTATTTGATATTTTACTTTTCCCACTTGGTGGTTCTGATATCATGCTAGTTAGAACTAGAGAAATTTTTTACAATCGCTCGTATCGACTCCAATCCTTTGGTACCACGTGTGCGCTACTTTGAAGAGGCCTCGAGGCAGAGAAAATAGCACCTGCACAAAATATGCAATCACGATGGCCTACTAAGAAAACAGTGGTGTCTATATGCTAATATAGCATATAAGGCAAGGCGGTATTAGGCAATAACAAGAGCAATGGCAAGAATGAACTGCAGGATCAACATCTGTTAGCGCAAACTAAATCCTTAAACGTTTCAATAGTTAGAAGTTAGAACAGCTATCACACATCAGGTTTACAAAAACTGACCTCTTTTCAGAAGTTGAGGATATTATATCTTGGGAGATTCACTATTATACCCAATATAGGAGCCCAAATTATAAAATAAAATAAAAACCCCCTTATATGAATGATATTACAGTATCAAAAGAATGATAATGATCTTTGAAATGATCCCACAAACAAAACCTCCATCCATCGGCAAGTCGTCAGGTACCTTTTCAAGTTTTGATTGATCTGTTTCATTACACAGGGATGAATTTCAGAGCTGCTGAAATCGGCATGCCAAGGAACCCAAGTAAAACGCTCACGAACCATTGCTGCAAACTTAGAGGAGATGTGCTTGCAAACGTGCCCAGGAACTCAATGATTATGATTTGAAAGATAACAGTGCATGAAAGCACAGTCACAAACACATAGTTCTGCAATATCCCTTTGAAGACGTTTATCTTCTCCATTTCCCTAGAGCTGATCTCATTGAAAACCTGAAAGAAGGCACAGAGTAGGAAGTAAATACTCTAAGCAAATCCTTATCAGCATAAGATGGGGGCTGCATTTATTCCCTATCCAAATTTGCAAGATATTCGCCATCATATCCACCGGCATGCTGCAATTATTACTTGATATTACAGTAACAGGGCTAATTAGTCAACACTGTATATGGAAATTACTCTCCTAATGACAGCAGTGATAATAAAGTACTGCATGCATGCATAAGCCCTTAGGCTTATGGATGAGTATCATTTTCCGAATTTGAATCCTAGCATTTCCAATACTCCGATTCATTAATAAACACAATATGATTAAGTCAAACGCCTGATGATTCATGATTACCTGGCAAAACACAAATGAGTTGAAAATAAGGGTGTTTAAAATCAAATCAGAATCTGGGCCAACCAGATGAAAGGTTTCTTTTCCTCTAGTCTGTAGAAACCATATTATCACAAACTGATACAGAGACTGCCCTATGATATTCCTCCACATCACATTAGTGATGAAGTTCCCTTTCCTACCAACCGGTGTTCTCTTCATTAAATCATCATTAGGAGGCTCTGTGGCTAATGCAAGGGCTCCTAGAGTGTCCATGATCATGTTGACCCAGAGAAGCTGAACAGCAGTAAGGGGAGTATTTCCTAGGAGCATTGTCAACACCCAAGACAAAAGTTAAACATTAAAGGATTGTCATGAGAAAGAAAAAGAAATATAAATAAGAAAGAAAACATATCGCAGTCTGCTTACCGGTTAAACAGGCTGAAGAAAAGTTAACAACAAGGGCGACAACATTGACTGTTAACTGGAACTGAACAAACTTCTGTATGTTTAAGTAAACTGAACGCCCCCATTTGGCCACTGTCACAATTGTAGAGAAGTTATCATCCAAAATTATCACATCAGCACTTTCTTTTGCCACCTGAGATAATGCAAATGGTTAATTACCTTAATGTCAAAAAGGTTCAAGTTGACCTAAAAACTAAAGGATATGGAGCTCTACCCCCAAAGAAAGAGAGAAACAGAGACTTCCTTCGGCAAAGGAGTCGCTTCTTTCTTGCATTATCCATATCTAATCCAATATTATTTACCCTTATGACAACCACTTTGCAACCCTAGTGAATTCTTCTGATATCCAAAGTCAGTAATAAGATCATGGAGCTCTGATTTGTACAACTACAATTTCAAATCAAATTCTACCTGAATTGAATGTTCGTAACATAACAAAATAGGCTTACTGGCACAAGAAAACTACAGGGATTGAACCTTCCTATAAACAAAAAGTATCAATCAAACAATTTGGCTGTCTTTCAGCATATTATATGTAGAAAAAGGAAAGTGGTCCTTAAAAATGTGTGACTTAATGATATGAGAGAGAGTCTTTTACTAGACAGAAAAAGGGGCAGCATCTTGGTAAATACCTCAGTTCCAGCAATGCCCATTGCAAGTCCTATATCAGCTTCATGAAGCGCTGGAGCATCATTTGTACCATCACCAGTCACAGCAACAACTTCTTCAAAAGTGGTGCGCAACTGTTTTACAAGGGTATGCTTATCCATTGGTGAAGATCGAGCCATTACCTGAACACATGATAATATCAAATTGTGGTCAACAGAAAAGTCACTTCTCGTCAAAGGGAATTACAAAACTTGAATAGTAAAGCAAATTTCTACTTCAATTATTGTCATATGACTTTCTAGAGCCGTGCTTTCACCCATAAGTAAAGAAATAATGTATTTTCTTTCACATTGATATAGTAATTGTCATCATTATTACTCTACTTCCCACTAAAGACATGGATTTGTAACATCTTATTATTCGCCGTAATTAGCTGTGCAAGAATAGTAAAGTAGGAATTGGGAATTTGAATAGAATTAACACCTTAGGTTTCTTGTTAAGTTAAAAAGTATAATTAATTAATTAATTAATTAATTAAATGTTTGTGAGACACATCTAGCTGAATTTTTTGAAAATGTGGTATACATGTTTCTACGTAAGTGTCTTTTAAAAAGCTAAGAAAATGCACCTGAAGTTTTGGAATAATTTTTTGTAATTCCTCCTCACTCTTCTCACGGAATTCAGGGCCTTCAATTGCCACACCCCCATCAGTCAAAATTCCACATTCTCTTGCAATTGCTTTTGCAGTGTTTATGTTGTCTCCAGTTACCATCCTGACAGTAATGCCAGCAGACCTACAAATCGCAACAGACTCCTTGACACCAGGACGAACTGGATCCTTGATACCCACAATGCCTATACATGTATACCCAGAGCTAGGAATAGGACTTTCAGCAGAGAACTCGTTTCCAATCTCCATGTACCCTAGGCAGAGAGTTCTAAGGGCTTCACTAGCAAATCGTTCAATGATGCCATTCAGAAGATCGATGGATGCTCTGTCAAGGGGAACAACCTTGCCATCTGGACTCAAGAATTTGTCACATGCAGCTAAAACTATTTCAGATGCACCTTTACAGTGCACACGGAAGCCACCTTCAGGAAGCTCTAGAACAACACCCATTCGCTTCTTCAGAGAATTGAAGGGCTCAACTTTCACAACCTTTGATGCTTGTCGTTCTGCCTTGAAATCGCCTCCAAGCAACATCCCAAATTCCAAAATAGCGGTTTCAGTGGGTGTTCCCAATAACTCAATCTTTCCATCTTTGTTTGTAACAACTTCTCCTCCTGTGTTGTTAAAAATAGATTGGAGCAGAACTCTAAAAGATGAATCAGGAATTTCAGAGGACAAGTTAGAAGCTCCTTTAGAGGTTCCCACGTCTTGGATTTTCCCACAAATGCAAGCTTTCACAACAGTCATGTGGTTAGTAGTTAGTGTCCCAGTCTTGTCACTGCAGATAGTTGTGGCTGATCCCATTGTCTCGCAAGCAGCCAAATGCCGGACAAGTGCCCTATCGTTCATCATCTTCTTCATGGCAAAAGCAAGACTCAATGTCACAGCCAAAGGCAAGCCTTCGGGAACAGCAACAACAACAATTGTAACAGCTATGGCAAAAAATTCCAAGATTTCCAATGCTTCATCTCCAGACCATATCAAGTGAGATCCTTCTTGAAGCTTGCGGCTGAACAATCCTTGAACCAATACGGCAAATGTCACAACAGCAAAAAACAGGCCTATTTTCCCAATGATGGTTGCCACACCATTTAGTTTGACCTGCAAGGGAGTTTCATCATCTCCTCCTTCACTGAGGGTAGCCATCAGTTTACCCCACTGGGTTCTCATTCCAACAGTAGTCACAAGCATCTTGCATGATCCATCTTGAACTTTAGTTCCTGATAGGAGGAAAGGATTCACAGAATTGACATTGACCGGTTCACTCTCTCCAGTTAAACTAGATTCATTTATCAGCACAGAAAACCCAGAAACAAAGAGTCCATCAGCTGGGACCAGATCCCCAATAGACAGATGAACAATGTCACCAGGAAGTAGATCATATATTGACAACTTCTGTCTGAACCCGTCTCTAGTAACCTGAACAGTAATTTTTTTCTTCTCCTTTTCCAAGTCCTTGAACTGCAGGGACTGTTTATAATCGCTAGTTGCAGTGACAAATACAACAAGCAAAATGCTCGCAACAATTCCGAGTCCATCATGGGCACCCTTCGGCCATCCTTCTGTCATTATCCCAACAAGCAGAGAGACAAAGGCACAAAATGCAAGTATCATGAGGGTAGTGTCTTGAAGGGCTTCCCACACATAAACAAAAAATCCGCGTGATGGTCTTTCAGTGAATTTATTAATTCCATAAATTTCTTTTCTTTGACTCAACAATTGCTCAGAAGTGGAAATTCCATTGACACTTGATGTTCCAAGCTTGCCCGTGATAGTCTCAACACCACCATGAATTCTCAGCTTCTTCACATCACGGCCTTCAACAATCGAGCCCAACTCATCAGCACAAATTTGAAACCCTGCAGCTTTGACTTCCTCAGGTACAGTATAGTCACTGAGAAAACTTAAGCCTGCACACATTTGACGGTTGAAAACTAAATAAATGGATAACATAAAGAGAACTCTTGTTTGAAAAAACATAACCATCGTATAGCCAACTTTAGAACCAAGTAGGTTAAGATTCTTGCCTTGGATAAACTGAAGTGCAGCTTGTGAAACCAAAACTGCAACTCTAAACTTTTCCTATTAATTCAACCGAAGAAGAACGGATGCAAAAAAACAAAAAAGAAAAAAAGAAAACCAAGTCCACAGTAAGAAACATAATTTTCCTTTATAAGACAGTAAGATATATATTTCCACAGAAAGTATGGTAGACCTTAATTTCCTTTGTTTTATAGTAGACCTTAATTTCCTTTGTTTTATAGTAGACCTTAATTTCATAGTTCATGATACAGTAACTACTGTTCACCGCGGAATTGAACTTATATTCATTTACATGCAGCATAAGATCATTTAAAGCAGCTGAATTACTGAAAATTTTCACCATGCATGGTTCTGGAAATGATATTGTTCAAGACTTTAGTACGTTCCCAGACATCCAGCCAAAATAAATTCTCATGTCATGCAAGCAATAAACGTTTGAGTCCTCTTATGGAACATCATCGTAGCACACTCCATATCACTATACCAAATTCAGTGGCAAGTTACTTGCTCAGGATTTTCCATTTCCACATGGTTCAACATTCAGTGAAATCCGACAACACCAAATGGCAACTTGTTCAAGCTGTGATTGAAAATAATAACATTTGCAGGACAACTGGATCTGTTAACAGCAAGGATAATTCAGCGTCCACCTGGAATACATGATCTCAAATTTCGAATAATATATCATCCCCATAACGAAATCTTTTCACTCTTCCTTACATCTAAAATATGTTGCTCGAGATGTGCCTCAACTTTCCATATCTGTGTGGATTTGATTTTGTTAAGCATGCAAATAACTCAAATGTAAATCTACAAGTACGCAGGAATGGAACTTTAATTAATTTAAAATTCAGATTAATGATTTGATCTATTCTAGACTTCTAGCAGTCGTTTACAAGTATGGTAAGTACCTTTTGGATCAAAGACAACTAATCAATCATAAGGACTGATTAGCTGGAAAAAAGAAAAAGAAGGAAGCAAAAAAACAAAATAGAAAGCGATTTAAACCTGATTGGAGCGTCGAATAGTTTCAGCCTCGAAACGCTTGGGGAGATTAGCAGTGAAGCGGAACCTCCGTTTCTTATTCTTCACAATCCAACAGAGCTTTCTCCATCTCTGAAGCGCCTCCTCCGACGAGTTCTTCGCCTTCAAATCAAAGTTCTCATTCAAATAGCTCTCCATCTCAGCTTCGCAGCTTCACCAAACGCGACCTCTCCGGCTCTTCTTCTATACACAATTTTATACACAGAAACCCTAGCCTTTACTCAAACACACCACCAAAGAATCAAAAGGCAGGCCGAACCAGAGGAACAAAAACTTTTACCAACAGTAACTCGAATCGTCTTTTTTAGTCTTTAGTCTCTGTTTTGATTTTGATTTTTTTCTTTTTCAAATTCAAATGAAAAATAAGACCAGAATTGACCCTTGAGAGAGAGAGAGTAAAAAACAAAAATATCGTTTGCCGCGTGAGTCCGCGTCGAAGAGGGGTAATTGGTTTGAATTTTTTTTTTAAATGCTGTTGATTGGTTGGTGGTGGACTTGAAGCGCGTTATAGGGTATCGAAAAGTGTAAACGGAGATGGGGCCCATAACGCTTTTATTTATTTGTTATTTTATGGTGTGGTCCCTCCCATTTTAAAATGCGTAGGCAGCATAAGTGAGATCTGTCTGTACGAGCCATAATGGAGGATCACATGGGCGAGGATGGGACAAATAATCACACACACTTCCCTGAAATCGAAAGCATCTTACAGGATAAATTCTTGGGAGATTCACTATTATATCCAATGTATGAGTTCAAATTATAAATAAAAAAGTCATATATAAAATGAATTTTAGAAACACACCCAAAGTCCATTTTTAATATAACAAAAAGACTTTTACCTTCTTTTAAATTACAAAACTATCATTAATATCTTGAAACAAACCCAACCTCAAAACTTCATAAAAAAAAACTCAAAACACTCAATAGAGTATTAAAGTAATTTAATAATCAAAACTAAATTCAATAGGGTCAGCTATCATTTTTTGGGTTTTCTTTGGGTTTGTTAATAGAAATTAAATGGTGTAGAGTTTATCTATATTATTAGTGCTCAGAATGGATATATGACTAAATATATCTAAGTTCTTATCAAAATCATTTATGTACAAGTACAAACAATTACAAATAAAAGGTATTTTCTTTTTGACATTTTCCTGACAAAATACAATATTGAATATTGAATGAGAGAGGGTCCATCACAATAACTCGGGCTTAGGAAAGGTGCTCTCAAGTTCAACCACTTATATTTACTCATCATAATTTTTCTAACCAAGAGCAAGACTAGTAGAATAGCAGTTAAACATCATTTTCATATTAAAATCAAACTTGTTGTGCTGAAATTAACATACATTAAGATGTACGGTCCATCGATTGAAGTGTTATAAACATTTTTCATCTTGTACACATGTAATTTGTGCAAAGAAGACTGTCTAAAGCCGGCAATAAGAATAAAGTAGCTGCAAGCCTGCAACCGAAGTGGGTGGAGAAAACGCTTAATATGGAAGATTGTTGTGTCGTGTGAGTGACTGAGTGGGTCCCCAATGCCTTTTTCAATTGTCGTGCTCGTGCAGGCATTCCCGTGATGTTTCCTTGCAATTTCGCGATTTATTTCAGGATAAGCCCCATTTCCCAAAAGGGGGCTAAAAGCCCATGTGCAAGACAAACCCCCATTTGTATTTTTTCGCAAACCAAACCCATTTCTTTACTTGGATTGGACGTTGACTTTTATCATTTAGTATTAAAAATCAGACCCCACCCAGGCCCAAGTTGCAGAGGGGCCATTCAAATTGCTCTTTTCAGTCGAGGCCTAGAGCCCTAGTTTCGAAATTTTGAATCTACTGGCCCGCCTCCTTAATTCAAATAAATGAGGTATTAATTTCATAAAACGAAAGTACAAATATTATAGACACCTATGAGTATGTAAACTAGCTGAGTAAAGCCAAATATTATTAGTACTCGACAAAGCTTTAATGATAAATAGTGAATAATAATAGTTAAGATATAATTGAAAAAATGAAAAGAAAAAAAATAAGCACAATAATGCTCTCTCATTTTGTTGTTGGATAGAATCACTTTGAAAATAATTATTTAATACATCCTTGCAAGCTTCTTATAAGATAAGGGTCGAGCAAACCAAGTCGAAGTTGGCTTGTTTCTTAATCGAGTGTAAACGAAGTGAATCCAATGCAAGTCTGTACAAATTCGAACTTTTTCTGGAACCAACTTGCAGCCCTATTGTGTTTAGATTGGTATTACAAAAGTCAAATGTTTAATTGTCACATAATAGATAGAACAGTAGGAGAAACTAAGCAGACAACAAAATGGAAACCCCACAATCTTTGCAATTAGATATCCAAGAATGTGTGGACGTACATATGTTTACCAATGCACGCGTGCAGTGTAGGCCATAATCTATCACATTTCTAAATTATAGCGTTTGATAAGTTAAGATTCTTTGTCTCTTTAATCTAGTCTAATTACATGAGTCAGGAGATTTTATGTGCTTAGGAGATGCCGACGAATGTGTTCCTCAATAGGTCACATGCGTCATCCATGATCCATCCACAGTAGAACTATGAAGTGAAAGATCCTCATTCGATCATGCAACTGCAAAGGTGAAATAGGATAACAAAAGTGAAATCAAGAGTAACATGAGTGACTAGTAGACGTGCATGGTCCTAAAACACAAGATAAAACTTACCTAGCTACAACCACCGAGGGTTGTCTTACAAAATAGTTCTTCCTTTATTATTTCAGATGATGAATGTGATATATGATAGATTATCGCTTGGTAGTGTGTGAGAAATCTCCTTCTTCTTGTAGTTTAAAATTATCGCTTGTATTTATATTTAAAAAAGAGAGTATTATATGTGATACAATTGATGAATGTGATATATGATAGATTATCGCTTGGTAGTGTGTGAGAAATCTCCTTCTTCTTGTAGTTTAAAATTATCGCTTGTAGTTTAAAATTATCGCTTGTATTTATATATAAAAAAGAGAGTATTATATGTGATACAATTGAACATCCAAACTAACCCAAAGAACTAGTTTGATAAATGAATGAATGGCATTAGTTGTATTCTATATTAAAAGGCTTCACTTTATTAATATGGGAGCTACCCTCAACAACAATATGGAGAAGTGCATATAACGTTACACTCTTTTTCTTGTCAATAAAACGTAGAATTCTGATCTTTCACATTAGCAATGGATACCCCACAACAACTACCATTAGATATCCATGAAGACTTTAACAAAAGGTCCAAAAACAAATCATTTTCATTATGTTTCCACTTGTTTTATTTATTTTATTTTCTTTACCGTTTTTGTATAACTTAATATCACCCGTACAAATTAAGTCAAAAATGTACTATCATATCTTTGTAACCATCCATAATAACCCGCCGTTAAACACATGTTGTCCTTTACGGACAAGAAATCGCCACATAAGAACAATAGAAACAAGAAGCAAAAAGTCCAATATATAATCAGATATGATTGCGCACCCCCTTCATGAGTTTAAAGATTGTTTTACTTGGTATTATCATGAAATGTCCGGTTTTGACAGAAAACTCGTTGAGCATCGGTTGCCCATTAAAGAAGGCTACTTAACACACCAACAAACTCCGTTACGCATATCCAATGAAACATAATTGAAAGTTAAAGAAAAGTTGGAACAATTGCACAAAGCTAGATTCATAAGAACAACCAGTATATAAATGATAAGAGAAATATTCATACCCGTAAAAGGATGATTTATATTTATATTTTTAATTAATATGTAATCAAAATTATAATAGGAGGAAAATTGGTTGATCGTACGTTGTTGCTTCCACCTTATCCAAGTACATCAAATCTAAATTATTGATGATGAGAATCGAAGATGCAAAACACAAAGTCACCTCCTAGCATAGCATGGGAAACCATTGGAGTGGGAGGCAGAGTCATGTACACGCACGCGTGCTTGAGAAAAAGAAATCTGAGTGAGACTTCTTTATCCTAAAAACAAATGTTGGGTTGGGATTGAAAAGTGGAAAGCTTTGGTCCATGAACATGGACGAAAGCTACAAAAGTTAATGGATTTATTTATGATACATGATTATGTCCAAAATCGGTTCGAGTAAATATTCTTCTAGGTAATGATACATGGATTATCCAAACCTGCCTTTTTTAGGCGACATGGCATCAATGGAAACCTAGGGTTCATTTACTTTAAATAGCCCTTTTCTTCTATTATTTCAGTTCAAGAATAATTAAGCACACTATTTTTTCCCTTTATGAGAGATTTGTGTATGATGGCAATATTGCGGGGAACGTGGCTATTGGCTAGCCATTTGATTAGGAGAGATAGTGGGGGAAAGGAAAGGAAAACTATTTCAACTGCAACATTATTCAATTCTATTCACATATATATTATATCGATATAGGAATCATATGAGTGGCTTAGTTTGAGAAATTATTTCATGATGTTCTTCAGAAAGTCTTCTTCATAGAATGATATCATAGCCTATGCAACAAATACTTGCATATAGTCAAATGAGTTTATGTATGGGACCCTTTTGTACAAGTGTCGTGTGAATATAGACGACATGTGTAAGCACAAGACTCAAGGGTTGTGGATTCTTCCCATATGTGATATGTTTGTCGGATCATTTGTAGTGGCCTATATATTTAAAAGCTTAATTCCATTAATCACTTCTGAAACTTCGGTCAAAATATAAATTAACTCTCATAAACTCAAAATGGTCTAATTTCATCATTTGACCGAGATTTGATGATCCATGTTGATGGTTGTGGTATGGATTTGGGGGTGTGGGTGTTGGAGACAGAGAGAGCGAGAGAGAGAATTTTATTATTTAATATTTTAATCAATTTAAAATTTTAAAAAATGAAAAATATAGGACCCACAATACCTCGTAGGCAATTAACAAAGAGATATAATAGAAATTCTAATTACAGAACCATATTGTAACAAATTTAAAAAATTGAGGAATCTAATTGTGAAAAATAAGAAAATAAGGACTAATAACAGGAGAACGTAGAGGCCATAGCCATAGGTATCCCATTCTAACAAAGCCTATAATACATGGATTATATAATTGCATAGAATACGAGGAAGATGCTAGACAACAAAAGGTAAAGACCCCCAAAAGTAAAGTAGATAAGACGATAAGCCTTATATGAGTCATCCAACCAAATTTAAGCCATGAAACTTTGGGTGCACACGAACAACCTCTATGCAATTCTAGAAACCACACACCCTTTTTGTCTTCCGTTCTCTTTTCCTAACATTTAACAACGTCCTTGTCAAGTATGAAATGGCCAGGGGACCCGACTTTCTAGCTCACACGCCTTTATATCCAATTGATGGAATGGAAGCCTACTTTCTTAGGCTATATATGGCTAGCTAGCTAATTAATTAGCTTTGCCCAATGCCAGAGATGATGATCAAGATGGGTTTAAGACCTTATCGTTAATGGACTATGCGACAGCACACACAAACTCCTTGAGAAAAAATCACACACACCATGAAGAAAGTAAGCAAACACACAATAACACAATAACACAAACACATATGGCTAGCTAGCTAATTAATTAGCTTTGCCCAATGCCAGAGATGATGATCAAGATGGGTTTAAGACCTTATCGTTAATGGACTATGCGACAGCACACACAAACCCCTTGAGAAAAAATCACACACACCATGAAGAAAGTAAGCAAACACACAATAACACAAATATTTATAAAGAATTGGCAACGTGCCTACATCTTATTTAGTGATTCTCTTGAAAAATTTAATTAGAAAAATAGAAACAACTAGTTGTTTGGTTTATAACTCAAAACCCCTTAACACTCTATTCTCTCAAACCCTAAGTCTTAATTTCTCTCACACCCTCGCTCAAACCCTTTGATGCTCTTGTAAACTTCCCAAGAATTCCCTCTTGAATTCTCTTGTGACTCTATCTTCTAAACTCCCCGGCCTCTCTTTGGCTCGGCAAGTTTAATCTAGCCCCAAAAATCGTATTTATAACCCTAAACAAACTACCCAAAAAAAAAATCACCTCAAAACCAAGCTAGAGCCAAAACACTTGCCTGCACTCCACACGATTCCACTCTTGCTGCTTCTTTCTTGCAGCCCATTGGTTCCTTCTTCCTTCCGCATTTATGGTGAGCCAACTTAGACACATTTGAATAGTTTAAAATATCATTTTTATAAAATAAAAAAATATAAAAAAAAGAGAGTGGGAAAGTTATCACTTTCAGGAGCCACGACACAAATTAACATATGCACATGCACGCAAGTTTAATCTAGCCCCAAAAATCGTATTTATAACCCTAAACAAACTACCCAAAAAAAAAATCACGTCAAAACCAAGCTAGAGCCAAAACACTTGCCTGCACTCCACACGATTCCACTCTTGCTGCTTCTTTCTTGCAGCCCGTTGGTTCCTGCTTCTTTGACACATTTGAATAGTTTAAAATATCATTTTTATAAAATTAAAAAATAATAATAAAAGAGAGTGGGAAAGTTATCACTTTCAGGAGCCACGACACAAATTAACATATGCACATGCAAGGTTCAATGGGTACATGCATGAGACTTAACTAGTGTACCCTCTAAATATACCCAAGACCATGTGTCTCTATAAGATCCACAATTTTGGCTATATTTCTATCTCTTATAATGGATATCGAATATCATTTGCAATTATAACCCATGATCTATCTTTTTCAAAATGAAATTCATTATGCTTATTTACAGCTGAGAATGGTACCAGTAACAGTACTAGCAACAGTAGTTGTACTAGAGACGATATTGAAAAGATTTGCATGAGAGAGAGAGAGAGAGAGCAAACTTTATCGAAAAGATGGGAAATTTCGTGAAGGGGGGGTGTGGAAAAATAATGTTGGGGAAACAAATGGAGAATGTCAATTTTGTAGCCAATGATATATCGAGTTGGATGCGGCAACGAGAAGAAGATGGACCATACATGTTTCTCTCCATGGTATATTTTCTTTTGGGTTGAAGGCTACCTCCATTGAATCAGATTCTAAATGTTAAAACCTTCATATCCATTGCTCTTGGACTCTTGTTTTGCTCATGCTCATGACGCATCATACTCATCACAACATATTTCACAATCTAATCCATAACAGGACATAAAAATATGCGCTAAAGTTTGCCCACGTGCGTGGGTGCGTGCGTGAGTAACTATGACCTATTATACACAGCAGAAATCATAAACATTAAGATCCGACCATCGCTCATGCATGTGCGAAGGCGACTACCTTTATAAGGAAATTGAGGGTTGATATGAAATGAAACAAGAGTACTTGATATTTGCCTAGCTTCTGACAGTTCAATTGGTAGGCCTGTTTCATGTGAACATGATCTTCCTGCATTCTGGTCCATAATTTTGTTAATGTGTTTCGCACCATACGGTCCGCATCGTTATCATTGTGAACGTACTTCCCTTCACCTGTCATTATGCACTTGTATCATATATACATAGCATAATCATCACATACGGACACATCCAACAGATCAAAGGTACCCGAAGCACCACGTGGCACGTTTAATTAAAATTCTTCCATATTAAGTATACTTTTCGACCAAGTAACCTTCCCTTCTTTTTCTTCTTTCTGTCAAAAAAGTAATCTTCCCTTATATTTTTTTTGTATCCATATATGGATTGAGATATTGAAATCAGATTAAGGATTATAAAAGTGGGGCACACGATATTCTCTGTACTTAGCCTCCTGACCATAGATTGTGAATGCGGTGCCAATTCAACCAACTTATTATATATTTTGAGTGGTTTCTTTTGATATATATATATATATATAGGTTGAGTTTTGAGACCACCAAATGCCATCTCTATCAGAGGGATGCATGTCTCCATACAAACACAAAGCCCATAAGACATGAAATTTATGTGCAAGCGGTGACATATTTTTTTTTCATGTCTTTTGCTAACAGGACCACATAGGAAAATCCCAATGTGTTTGTTAGGTTAGGCAGTGAAATACCAATCATGTCCAAGTCCAGCCAATGAGAATTTCAGTACAGTACCCATCAAAATCTATTTTTCTCACCTCTCCTCACCTTCCCCCTAAATTTACTACCCAATAAGTCAAAATTGTAATTGGAAGTCAACCCTGTGGAAATTCATGAGTCTAATCTAAAACTGCCAATTGGGTTAGTTTTTTGAGGGTTGTGCATGGGGAAAAGTATAATACATTATCAAGAGACAAAGCATGCCTTACTACATGATCAAGAGTCAAATCATTGATGATTAAAGCTGTACAATTATTTTATATTTTATTTTCTATGTTTTTGTTTTTGTCAAATTACACATATTTGTATAACGATACTATTTGCCTTCTCCTCTCCGCTTGTAATGAGATATTCATTCTTCATGCGAATTACAATTTGACACATATATAAAAATAATTCATTTAAAATACAAAAGGAAAAACTTATGCACACATATCAGCGTCACACTGCTGCTATTGGCAGGAAGTATGAGCCACAAAACACCAAATTGTATTTGGTATGAACCAAACTGAAAATTCTAATAAAAAACCTCATCTAAGAACACAACACCCGGGCCACCTCTTTGAAGGCCAAGTACTATCCGAGTGGAAAAAGATCACAATCAAAAACCTGCCTTATCACACAGGATAAAAGCTTCGTCCAAAACCATATGCCCCTGGACAAAACGCAAAGCAGCATCACAACACAATACAAACCTGTCACAAACAATTCACAACCAAACCAAAAGAAAATGAAAAAAAAAACAAGGGGAAAAAGCCAATCTACTTCTCCCCACACAGATACTTCCGTAGCAATATAAATACCACTCCATCCACATACGAAACTCTCAAGCCACCACCACCCACTCACCACTCTCCACCTAATTCCCATTAATTTCCTCCAACCCCCAAATAAAATAAAAACTGAAAATTAAAATTAGAAATCTCCAAAGCTAGCTAAAGAAGATCAGTGAAGAGTGAAGCCCCTACTCCGGTTAACAGTCAAAGATGGTCAGCACCAGCATAATCGACGCCCTCAACGTCCGCGTGGTTGGCTCCGGCGATAAGTTCCTCGTCCTCGCCCACGGCTTCGGCACCGACCAGTCCGCCTGGCAGCGCATTCTCCCTTACCTGACGCAGTCCTACCGCGTCATCGTATACGACCTCGTCTGCGCCGGCAGCGTCAACCCGGACTACTTTGACTTCCGCCGTTACACCACCCTCGACGCCTACGTCGACGACCTCCTCGCCATTCTCGACGCCCTCTCCGTCACCCGCTGCGCCTACGTTGGCCACTCCGTCTCTGCCATGATCGGAATTCTCGCCTCCATCCGCCGACCCAACCTCTTCTCCAAGCTCGTCCTCATCGGCGCTTCTCCCAGGTAATCGGCCAACCATATAAATCGAATAATTTAAAATTTTGCCTCAATTACGAGCGCAATTGACACATTATTCAATTACCCGCAATGTTAAATTCTCAAAATTGATTTGGTCCAAACCCAATAATCCAATTTTTCTTGTTTTTAGATTTTTGAATGATAGAGATTACCATGGCGGATTTGAGCAAGAGGAGATTGAGAAGGTGTTTTCAGCAATGGAGGCGAACTACTCGGCGTGGGTCCAGGGCTTTGCGCCGTTAGCCGTCGGAGCCGACGTGCCGGCGGCAGTCCGAGAGTTCAGCCGAACCCTTTTCAACATGCGACCCGATATCTCGCTTTTCGTATCTCGGGCCGTCTTCAACAGCGATTTGAGGGGGGTTCTGGGCCTGGTCAGAGTGCCCTGCTGCATAATCCAGACGGCGAAGGACGTGTCCGTGCCGGCCTCGGTGGCGGCTTACCTGAGGGACCACCTGGGCGGTCGGAACACGATCGTGATGCTGGAGACGGAGGGGCACTTGCCCCATCTGAGCGCGCCGAGCCTGCTGATAAGGAAGCTCCGGCATGCCCTTGCGTCGTCGTAGGTGGGCCCCACAGTTTGTAGTAGCTAACGAAGCGGGGCCCCAGAGAGGAGAAATTGCAATAAGGATGGAGATGGTGACACCTGTCCCTCAAGGTGTGGACGTTGGTCCTTTTTAGGGGCAAAACCACTTTGGACTATATATGATATCCGCGGGGAGGATAAGAATCTCCATGTGATTGTCACGTGATGAACAATTGTCGTCCTTCCTTCTTTTCTTTTTCTTTTTTCTTTTGTGGTTTGGAATCTGCTTTCATTTCTATTTGTACTTGGCTTCTTATATGGACTTTTTTTTTCCCTTAATTTTAAAAATATCTACTTCGTTCCATATCCATACGATGATTATTTATCGTACATTACATTGCAGATATAATTAAATAAGTTTGGAAACCAATATTGTAGGTATAAGACAATATAATGTCCAATCACTAATAAAGTTCATCTTAAATATATAATCAATCACATTATTGACGAGAATTTGCTCAAGCATGATCGTTACACCGCCGCATAAATAGACTTTAATATCGAACTTGTATTAAAATTGCCATATCATATCATATTACCAATTCCAGATTGGAACTCAACTCAAGACTGCTAGTCCAATGTGTATGACTTCATATAAAACTATGTCAAAAAACTCTTAAATTTACGGATGATTTTTGTATATACCAAATTCATTAAATGTAAGCATTCCTTCTGCTTTTGTTTTTGTTCTTGTTCATATAAATATTCTTTCATTCAATGAAATAACTAAACAGACAAAATTATTAAAAAGATATTAGTTACTCTGGCTTGCTCATAGAATCAGAGAAAGAAAGAAAGAACGAATAAAAATATAAGTATTTTAGGTACTATATATGCATGCAATTTCTTTCTTCATGATTGGGTGGCTGACCCAAAAACTACGCACACGGAGGGAGGGGAATGCATCATATAATGGTCAAAAAAGCCAACAAAGGTTGGTTCAGTTGGTAAGGTCCCTGTTTTGTGTGCAGTCCCATTAGTGTTTGAGTCATGCTGTCAGCATTCCTCATTAGTGAGCGATCTGTAATTTCATACATAAATTCATACCCGTGACAGCTGACAATTGGGTGCCATGCGTAAATCCTTCTGGCCTCGAGATTGTGGGCATGCCTTAGCACTAGTGGTGAGAGTAGCTAATCTACCACTAAACTTTTTTTTTATTAAAAAAAAATAGAAATAAAAAGTCCATGGTCCAAAAACAGAAAATAACAAATAACCCACATGGAAGAATAAACCTCAGAGAATTTGTTAAAAAATTCGAATTGTCAACAATGAAAAAAACAAAAACAAAACGCATCAGATCGAAGATCTTTCACAACTATGCAGGGTGGACCATGGCCACGTTTGGTCTCCACGTAAGTCTGCCCATCTATGGTTTGGGTTACGCATGTCCTTTTTTATCCAAAACCTCCAAGTTATTTTACAGCCCAACTCAACAACACGCGGCTCCCTTCATCCCCACAAGCCCAGTAAACTCTCCACAGTCCTCTTTGCATGTTAGGGTTCGCCAAAGTCCAATCAGGCTATTTATGATTTTCTTCTGGGCCGAAGTTAGGCAGAGGGAGTCATTCTATAGTGAGGGCCTATGACCCGTAAGTGAGGTCCTATCTCCTAACTGTTTGATCAGGCTAACTAATTTGACCAAACGGCTAACTAATTTGATCAAACTATTAAGAGATAGGGCCTCACATGAGGGTCATATATAAGGCCCTCACTATAGAATTCTTGTAGAGTGGGGTCTTCTCTCCTAACAAAACCAATTTAATTTAATAACTAACCAATTTGATCCAACGGTTAAAAGATAATACCTCACCTAAGAGTCATATATAAAGCCCTCAATATAGAATTCTTGTAGGTACAAACACTGTCAATATGCTATAGAGGTTCGTTCAAACATAAAATCACTAGTGTGCAAGTGAATGCCTTATTCAACTTGACACTAGACCCCATTTGGAAAATATATATTTTTGCCATAATTTTAAAAAAATTTATTTTTATTTTTTGGCCTTAATGAGAATCTAAGCCCCAGGAGTAATAATATTTAATGAATGATTTTGACAAGCAAACGAAAGTTTGGTGTCCAATCAAAGTTGAGTAGAAGACCCAACCTGCTACTAGCTTATATGATTAACACCATTAAAGACTAACACATAATGAAACATATCCAAAAAGAATATAAAAAAAAGACAATAAATAGTACTGGTATGGTCAAATTTGGAGGGCAGTTAGTTGCTGTCTCATTGTCTTTACTTTCACAGAGGAAAGAGAGACGATGTCGCTCAACACTCAACAGTGAAGTCAAGAGGTAAAAGACGAAATATTGCTCGTGTTAAATGCTCCAAGGATGTGGCCAATCAAGGCCTTTTGACATTCTTTATTTTAGCGTGTGTGGGTGCAAGTAGTAGAAGTAGACGGTATACTTGCCCATTGCCATAGCCGCCTCCTTCCTTATGACCCAAGCAAGACCTGGTCTTGTTCTAGTGAGTAAATTTTTGAGCCAGCCATCCATGAGCTATATATAGCTAAAAGGAACATTGCACCCAATTTTATCAAAATGTTAATTATGATGTTCTTTTTTTTTTCGGGTTTTTAGTATCGATAAGGGATTTGAAATTGAAATTTGAATTATATGGGTGGTTAGGCAAAGACCCCATGAAGTGATGTGGAAGCTTCTTATCATTAGTAGCTAATTTTTAAATTAATTTGAAGGGATGGTAGGTGATATGATGTTTTTGGATCCATGTGTGTATTATTTCTTCCCGCTCGCTGACCATAAAAACCAATGCAAACAAATGGTGATGTTGATGGTGATAAAGGGTCGCGCTGATTTCTATTTGAAACTTAGGTTTTGGACCTTCTGTCTGCAAATAGGCTTTCTATCATAGCAGAATTTTACGCCATCGCCTATGGTGAATTAACATAATCAACTAAGTCGACTATAATCTAAAACATATCAAGAAAAATTAAGAAAAAATGTCAAGGTTTAGGACATTTGGTTCACACAAAAGGAATTCATGGAAAATCGTAATTGATATTTGTCTTGACTTTCCACTTAAAAGTAAAATGAAACTCACGTTGTTGTACTAAAGGTTACATTTTTCCTTAACCAAATACCTTCACAACACTTGCCAAATATCTTATATGGGGATATTAGTTTACAATATATATATTTTTTAAACCAAGGTGTATTCTTTTTCAATATTTGACATGCGTCCATATGCATAACTATGGTTCCATAAATATAAAGTAAAAAGATAACTATAATTATGTCTATAGACGTATATCAAGCATGATACACTTTGGGTTGAAATGGTGAAAAAAATATTTCCATCTAATTAATCGGTAGTTGATACTTGAAATTTCCATGGGCAAATTCAGTTGTTGTCACTAAGCTAAACTTTCTCCTGTTTGTATAATTGGAAGACCAAATAATATATGTTAGGTACTGATTTTCCCACTTTTTTTTTATCAACTTACACTCCATTTTTTTAAAATTATATGTTCTCACTCCTATTTTGTTCACTTACATTCCATTTTATCTTATAGTAAAAAATATTTAAAAATAAAAAATAATATAGGTGGATAAAAGGGAAGTGGAAAAATCACCACCCTATCTATTTATTTAAAGGGTCATGCTAGGGAGACCAACTTGGGATACCAACTTGTGTATCAACTCTCTAATAGAGATGGAGCCCACCAATACAATGGGTTCCACGCTCTATTAGAGAGTTGGTACACAAGTTGGTATTCCAAGTTGGTCTCCCTAGCATTTTCGTTATTTAAAACTCTTAAGCCCTAACGTGGATAATGACATGATGGATGTGATAGGGACTGCAGGCTGAATTTGAATCTCACAACCTAAACCCCAAGAAGCTCGGCTCAATTATCTCAATTTCCAGTCCGTTTGTCAAGCATAAAGAAGAAAAGAAGAAGAAGAAAAAAAAGCTCATAAATGGCGTCTTCATATTCGGAAGAACGTGTCGAATTCATATTCGCCGACCTACACTATAGCCGTCAACAATGGGACCCAGAGAACAGAGACCCCATCTATGATGGGACTAAACGACCAACTGCTACAAATAACGGCAAAACGCACACGTGGCAAACACTTTGGGTGCATAATAATGTTCGAAAAATCAAAGGTTAATTATATAAAAACAAAAGTTGCTTGCTTACGAAACGAACACTCTCCTCCCCTACTCCTCTTATCCTAAACAGAAAAAATTATTTGTAACGGGATAATATTTTTTTGCTATTTTACATCCAACGGTGAGTGATCATTAAATTATTAGTTGAAAAGTAATTTAATGTGTCATTAAATTATTAATTGAAAATAACAATATATATTATCCCCATACATTGCATGGAAGTTTTTATTCCTCTTAACCCATTTGGACTGCCATCATTTTCCCGTCGTCATTCTCATGCACGCGAACCTCGTGGCGATGACATCAAAATCAAACACTCAAAAAGACATTGATTTTTTATCTCTTAAAGCAAAATCGCATTCTCAGCAGCGACCCTCCGGAGTTTAGACTGCTTTTTTACCTCCCACTTGATTAATAATCATTTTCATTTTTATTTATTATAATATGTGGTTAGTATAGAACATACTTTTCCCTTTATTATCGTTTTATTATTTTATCTCCTTAATCAGTCCCTAATTTGAATTAACAATGTTAATAATATACTAAATCCTCGAAGATAATGATGATAACACACTATTCTTAGCTTTTATACTAAGTGGTAGGCAAGGGGACACATTCCTTTCGAGTAAATAAACACAAGCTCCAAAAAGGCAAACCAAACTGAGCTCGATTTAATGCTTTTATCACAAATTTTACAAGCTGAGCCTGAAGCTCCTCCGAAACATAGATATTTACAAGTTTACGATTTTTATTTTTTTTTTTGGGTTGTGTTTTACTCTTCTCTTTCGCTGTTGGATTGTTTACATGGCCATGGGGGGTGATGATGTGGGAGCATTTTATAATGACACGTCTGATGCTCGTGCAGCGACGTTGCCGGATCTCGGTTGCCGTAGAAGCTCTGTCAATGTCTCCGCCTGTCCCCAAAACGACAAACAAAAACCACTTCCCGTCAGACCCAATTATACAAGATTAAAAAAACCTATCCACCTAAACCCCAAAAATAAATACAAACATAATGGCCGAGCGAGCACCCCACCGACGAAAATGACATTACTAGCCTCTTCTAAATGCATAATACCATAATCGGGAGAAAACCTATGCTCCCACATTTTATGCAGAGGAGCGCCCCATTTATAAAAAAAAAATGGAGTGCTTCCAAAATAACTGGGCTCTTATCTTGTTCTATTTTTATTTTAGATTTTTACCCAAGAGTATAAATATTTTTTTAAACAGAAAGAAAAATGAATGGCAGCGCTACATGGCCCGAAATTATGCAAGCCGACAGACGTAGCAAAACAGAGTTTTCTTCTTCCCAACCCCACAAACAAAAGAACCCATTAATTAGAGAATATTTTCAAAAAAGCCCACACCACGTCATCAAGCTTGGTCCGCGACCAGTGGACCGACTTGACCCAAAAAAAGCAAGGAAGGATTATTATTTTGCAGCCGGAAAATGCTCACCTTTTGCTTGGCGCGATTTGTGCCGGACTGTGACAAGGCCACAAGGGGAGGAATCGCTCCTTCGCGGGCCACCATATTACGGTGCACCGCACTGTTCTCGCAAAGCTGAAGCAATATCGACACCGAAATCTCCTTCTGCCTCTGCGACCCCACCTCTATAATCTCCACCAGAACCGGAATTCCTCCTTCTTCGACCAACGCCGCACGAGCCTCCGGCACCGAAACGAGAACGCTCAGGACGTACGCTGATTTGTCCACCATGTTCGACCCGAAATCCGCCATCAATTCCACCAACGGCTTCATGATTCCCGATTGGACGGCTCTGATTTTGTTCTCCTTCACGGAGCACAGCGAGTACAGAGCCGTCGAGGCATCCTTCTTCCCGCGAAAACCTCCGCTCTCGAGAAGATTTACCAGCAGCGGAATCGCTCCTGACCGTCCAATTGCGACTTTGTTTTCTTCGATTTGCGATAGGCGGAGCAGAGCGCAAGCTGCGTTCTCTTTGGCCGTCGGCGTTCCTGTCTTGAGCGATCGTACCAAAGGCTTGATTGCTCCGGACGAAGCTATGAGCTCCTTGTTCTCGTCGCAGAGCGAAAGGTTCAGAATCGCCGTGACGCCGTACTCTTGTAGCTGGAGATCGGAACACGATAAGAGCGAAACCAACGGCTTAATCGCGCCTGCTTTGGCGATTTTGAGCCGGTTTTCGGACTTGTTCTTGGCGAGGAGCCTGATCTCCATGGCCGCCTGCTTCTGCTCCTCAATCGAACCGGCCTCGAGGTCGGCGATGAGCTGGCGAATCAGATCGTCGGAGTTGTCCGAAGTGCAAGAAATCAGAAGCTGACGGCTCTGAGACGACGCCGTTTGAAACTCTCCGGATCTGTCGCTGTTACAATCACTGAAAGCAGAGGAGTGTTCGCCGTTACTCACATCACTGAAATTCCTCCCCAGGTAACTGAAATCCGCCGGATTTTCCATCTCCATGGCCAAAATTCTCAGCCCTCACTGCATCCAATACTCTCCCGAAACAATTCAGAATGAACGAAATTTCGGGTTTGCTTGGCCCGAAAGTGAGAGATTATTCGGGTTGTGGTTCCGCTTTTGTGGCTTTGGGTTGGGCTCTTTCTGAAAAGGAAGGGGAGATGGAGGCGAAGATATAAGAGGGCTGCGAGAGGTAACACGTGGACGAAGTCCTTGGGGCTCTCGCTGACACGTGCGCCTTCACTGGGAGGGAACCAAAAATCCCAGTCTGGTCAAGCACGTACGAAGCGTCGCTTTAGACGCGTGCATGGAAGGTTCGCTATTCGATAAAAGTTTCGAAGCTGGTGACTCCTTCCTTCTCTTTTTATCACATTTATATGCTTTTTTTTGCTTACTAAAATAAATAATAAAAAAACAAAAAGAAAACTGAAAGGTTTAATTCCGGTACAGTAAGTTATGTGCTGCTTTATGGAACGTTTGTGTGCTAGTTTTTGCCACGTAGCACATGAATAGAGGTACTTTATTTGTTTATTTTGAGCTGATTGGGCTGCACATGGTTTGATCCAAAATGTGCATCTATACAAGACAGGAAGTCAGGCCCGCCCATAGCAGGTGAGGCAATATTCATTGTTTTAGGTTTTTTAAAAAAAAAAATCACAAAACGTCTTTGAGGTTCACGGATTGTAAACTTGAGGGGCGTTTTATGATAAAAAGTTATTATTTTATCTAAATAAAAAAAATCCTAAGAGAAGAAAAAAACAGTCACTAAGATATTTCTCCTGGTAATGCTGGCTGTGTTATATGGGATTTGTGTAAATATTTGTTTAAGTTAAAAAAATCTTGGACTAAACCAAAGGAACCACATTAGTATATAATTAAATGCTTTTGTTTATATGTTACAATCACGTACGTAGATGAGCAAAGGAGAACTGAATTAGGGATTTTGAATGCGACATCTAAATTAACAATTAAAATAATTTAATTGGAAGGCACATAATCAGAGAATGTCAAGAAGTGCTGATGTAGATAAGATGGAGCAAAAAGAACCCCAAAAAAAAAACCTCCAATATAAAGCGATAGTATTTTATTGATAGGAGGACAAATAAACCGGGCTATGCCCATCTGTTTTTATTCCTTCATAGGCTGTGTTGTTTTTATGTTGCGGTAAATGGTCCCGAAGGCCTTGTTTTGTGCCTTTGTTTGTTGGGTTTTCATATACTTCTTTTTATCTGGCAGGAAAAAGAGAAATCAGAAATGAAAGTTTAAATGGTGGAATTATTTATACATGCTGCCTGCATTCATAAGTCTGCAAGCAAGCAGCCAGCCAAGCCAACTGATACTGGTTGCCTTATTAGATTAGGATCTAAATCTAATTCTGATTGGAACATTTGTGTTTTACCCATCAAATCATCATGCTCGGGTAACCAGTTTCATAATTTTGTATAGGATTGGCACTCGGCTGCCTGCATGCATGATGCAACCAACAACGCATGTTACCTAACCCATGAGGAGATATCAAGATTATTTGATACATTAAAAAAAAAGAATAGTTTTTGGTAAAAGCAGTTGACATTTAACAAGATTATGATGCAGCCAAAAGAGAGGAAAAATTGTTTTTGCAAACTCTTCTTCTTACCTCAGCCAATTGCAGTTGACTTAAGCTCTACTGTCGTATTAATCTGATTCCCGGTACAAAAATCACAGACGTGTGTGCTTAACTCAATGGAAGGAGACTCTGGTTTTTGGGTTTTGGGTCCTCAATTTCCACCGACGGCTAAATTAGCTAGATTACACATTTTCCAACAAGTGCTTTCATAGCTCAGTTGGTTAGAGCACCCGTTTAGTAAGCGGGAGGTCTTGAGTTCAACTCTCAATGAAAGCAAATTGTTTCATATTTTCTATTTTTTTACTTTTGCTACGCCTTGTAGATTGTAACAATATATAATTATCGAACGAGAATGTTAACAACAGTGCTTTCATAGCTCAGTTGGTTAGAGCACCCGTTTAGTAAGCGGGAGGTCTTGAGTTCAACTCTCAATGAAAGCAAATTATTTCATACTTTCTATTTTTAACTTTTGCTAAGCCTCGTAGATTGTACCATTATATAATTATTGAACGAGAAATTTAACAAAAGTGCTTTCATAGCTCAGTTGGTTAGAGCACCCGTTTAGTAAGCGGGAGGTCTTGAGTTCAACTCTCAATGAAAGCAAATTGTTTCATATTTTTCATATTTTATTTTTTTAGTTTTGCTAAGCCTTGTAGATTGTACCATTATATAATTATTGAACGAGAAATTTAACAACAGTGCTTTCATAGCTCAGTTGGTTAGAGCACCCGTTTAGTAAGCGGGAGGTCTTGAGTTCAACTCTCAATGAAAGCAATTTATTTAAAGTTTTCTTTTTGTGGTTTTTTTGGATAACTTAGTTTTCCTTGCTGTGCATATAATCCACCAGGCAATATCGTTTTCCCCACGCACAAGAAGCGTTTTTTCCTGATCCGTCAAAAAAAAAAAACCCACAAACAGAGGGTTTTACATAAACCCCAGCCAGCCCCCTCTCTTCACCCCTCTCTCTCTGAAACCCTCCCAAAAGTCTCGCTACTCCATCTGCAAATATGTCGACCAAAGGCCCTGCTCTCTTCTCCAACATTGGCAAGAAAGCCACAGGTCTCTCTCTTTCTCTCTCTGTCTTTGTTCAGCGGATTTTGAATTTCTTTTTGAATTTTTATTTTATTTTTCTTACGGGTCTGTTATTTGTTTCTTCGATTTGCAGACTTGCTTAACAAGGACTATAGCACTGACCAGAAGATCAACATCACCACTAACACTGAGACTGGAGTTGTAAGCTCGTCCCCATTCACTCATCTGAACCCGTCTCTTGTTTTCCAAAATAACAATTTCAACTGTTCTTGTGATTTTTGGTTTTCCAATGACTGTTCAGTTTGCTCTCTGTTATGTTATGTTTTTCAATTTAAACAATCAGTTGTGTGTTGGTTGGGTTTTCTTTTCAATTGTTTCTTTATCTTTGTAATGGGCAAATCTTTCTTGAGTCACTACACAGTAGATTGGAGTGCAGCAATCGGATTTTCACAGTTGCATACTTTGCTTTTTCCCCCTCTCTCTTCTTCAAAGAATAAAAGTGCAGTATCTTGAAATATATATGTAAAATATTATGGGCTGTGGTTCTTGAAGTTATAAGTTTCAAGTCACGCAACTCGTAAATAGCTGCTTAGTGCTTCACTGCCTTGCTTATGAATTAAGCAGGGATGCGTTTCTTATGATGGCTGCTTCTTTCTATTATTGATTGCTTTATGTGCTTTTCTTCAAGGCTTAAACTTAAAGCAGTTGGATATGATAAATTTATCTCTTTTATTTCAGACCCTCAACTCTGGTTTGGTGAAGAAAGGAGGCCTCTCTTGTGGGGATGTAGCAGCACAATACAAATACAAGAACGCTGCACTTAATGTCAAAGCTGATACAGAATCAAATGTAGTCACTGGCCTTCCATTTCCCTTCCCAATTTCGAATTATGATAATGTCTAACGCTAGTCTCTTTGTCGAGCAGGTCTCAACAATGCTTACGATCACAGACATCCTGCCTTCTACAAAAACCATGGCTTCAATAAAACTCCCTGATTACAAATCTGGCAAGGTATTAACTTTTCTTAGCCTGTGAAGTGCGCATGAATTTACAATTATCACTGCAACTGATAGCCATTTATATATATTGCAGTTGGAAGTGCAGTATCTTCATGAACATGCATCTTTTACAACAGCCGTTGGTCTGAACGGTTCCCCTGCTGTTGACGTTTCGGCAACCCTTGGTACCCCTAGCATTGCTTTTGGAGCAGAAGCAAGTTACTTGACAAGTTCCAGAGTGTTTGCAAAGTATAATGCTGGTGTCAGCTTGACAAAACAAAATTCCTCTGCTTCAGTAATTCTGTAAGTTCGTCATTTGTAGACATTCTGAAATGATAGAGAATTTCTTCTTATTCATACGTACGACAGAAGGTTATGGTGAGGGTGCTTTTGTTGTGCAGTTAGTTATTGTTTTCTTTTCATTTTGAAGGGCTGACAAAGGAGACTCGCTAAGGGGTTCATACTTGCATCATCTAAGTAAGCTGAATGGAGGAGCTGTTGTGGGAGAGGTAAACAGAAGGTTCTCCACAAATGAGAACACATTGACAGTGGGATGTTCATATGTGGTTGACCCTGAAACTGTGGTGAAGGCAAGGCTCAACAACCATGGCAATCTTGGGGCTCTTTTACAGCACCAGCTCACCCCCAAATCTTCTTTAACAATCTCCGGTGCCTTTGACACCAAGGCGTTAGAGAAGAACCCGAAGTTTGGCTTGTCACTCTCCCTCAAGCCTTGAGCAGATATATTGAATCAACAACAGAGATATGCAATAGATTAATTACAAACAACCCTTATTGATTTTTTTCTGGTGTGGTTCAAATGAGAACATCTAATTACATTTGTTATAGGTCTTGTTATCCCTTTGAATCTTGGTTTTGACAGAAATGTGGGAAGCTTGAGCTTATATGTTTATCTTTGCAATAGGCACTTTGAATTTGCTAAGTGTTTTGACAATGAAACTTTTTCATCTCTACGCCGTTTCTCTCTTTCAACTTGCTTCTAAATTTCTATAGCATGCTTTGAGAAGTATGACATGCGTTTTCTTCACTCCCTGCAATTTTCTCAACGATCGACAAATATTTTTCTCTTAGAATCACCGATTGGTGTGGAGGAGTTTGACAAGTCGTTGTGCTTATAATATTCAAGACAGTTACTGTTGCAATTTTCAATCCTGATGACAGTTGTTTTGAAAGCAACAGAAAATATATTATAAACCAATAGGTGGCCTGCCACTCTAATTCTTTTTTGACTCGGATTTCAATTGCGTATTTTACAGTTTGCCTGAGAAGAATTGCCGTATTCAAAATCAATTTCACAATCAGTATCGAAATGAAGTGTTAGATAATTTCTTTCTTCTTTTTTCGTTGCCTGTCGATGTAGAATTTTGGACTATCTGATAGAAAATTCCTCAAATTCCTGTAGTATAAGGGTTTTCTTCATTAATGACTTCGGATGTTAACCCGTTAATTTAGTGTCGTCTTAATATAATAAGAATTGTTTTAAGTTCAATAGCAAACACAGGAAAGCCAACTCCTAGATTCACATGAAATAAATAAAGAAAAAAAAAGTTGTAAGTAGCAGTAAATAAGGATTTTAAGTGAACCCAAAAAACAAAATTCTAACCTCTGAACAGATCTCCATATATATATGTACAGAAACACAATACAACAGGATAATAAAGAAAACAACATGGGTATTAATTTATCAATTCAGGAAGACTATAAAATAATATAAGTCACACGCAGAAATTGAGACCTCAGCCCAGACGAACTGAATCAGACCGAAGCATATAACTCTGGCACAAAAGAAAACCACCTGAAGCCACAGCTCCATTTATCAGGCAGTGAAGGGCATTTGGGCAGCCAATGCCAAGTCCTCCTTGAAACCTTGAAATACAGAACCTCCGGCCATGTGTAGCAGCAAACACAGATGAAACCCCGATGCCAAAAGCAATAGAGATGCTCGTAGTTATGGAAACAAACAGACATCAATTTTCTGCACATCATTTCTGGCAAGCTCTCCACCTCAACCCAATTCATTCCTTCACCCAATTCCCAGAGTTTCATGCTCCTTGAAATCCCATTCCTGCCAACTCCACCAATCAAATACAGCTTTCCATCTCCTCCATCGCTGACTAGCCGAACAAACATGAGCTCTCTAGGCAACTCAGTGTTGGGTCTCTCCCACTTACCGCTTTCCAAATCAAAGCACGCTACAGAGAATGGCTCCGGGGTCACAAAATACAAAGACCCTTCATAGTAAACACCTTGTTGATGATAATTGTCACTGAGAATTGGATCGAAACCATTGAATTTTCGCCAAAATTGAACCTTTGAATCATAAACAAAAGTGCTTTTGGTACAAGACCCAAAAGAGACCATGAAAAGACTGTACCCAACAGGCGTGGAAACCAAAGAAAACAGCTCAAAAGTAAAAGGGTAAGCAGGGAATTCGATCACTCTTGAAGATTTGGTCAAAAGATTGAAGACAAGAAAGGAATTGGAGAGAGAGAAACAGAGCAACCCATTGGAGGTCGAGAGCAGAGAGGCTTGCCCTGCAGCGCAGGGCAGCAAGGCAGAGAGAGACAGAGCAAAGTTGCGCCAAGCACCAAGAGCAGAGTCATAGAAAGCGAAGTGGTTGTGACACTGAGGGTGAGAAAGCAAGAGGAAAGAAGAGAAGGATGAAGAAGAGGAGTGCTTGGAGATGAAAGTGGGAGAGAATAACAGAGACTTGAAGTGCTTACAAGTCGATCTCAGACTCATGAAGTTTTTGAGAGGTAGAAAAGAGAGAATACGCTCGAGGAGTTCCTGTGGTAGCTTGCTCCATAATCCGGCGTCCATCTCCGGTGGGCTCGTTGGAGACTTGGAGATGGTGATGGGTTGGGCATTTGGGTTTGCCTGAGATCGAAGGCTGTTTGCTCTGATGCGTTGTCCTTTCATCTGAAACAGGGCATTTGGGACTTCAGAGAGAGACTCCATATATTTGCCGCTACAGGCTGATGATAGATACGAAGTGATAAAAAGCATGGACTGTTGACCAAAAAAGAAAAGAAAAAAGAAGAAGCATTGACTTACTCTCTAATTAATTGTTTAATTATTTATAATCCACAGATAATCTAGTGTTAGCTTATTAATTATCCCCACGTCTCGCTTAAGATATTACATTGCCTTTTTTGTTTTGTATTATTTGGGGGTAGGCTGATCGTTTTGAGTTAGAAAAGAAAAGGGAAAAAGGCATGTTCACCAGGTAAAAAGGAAAAAAGGCATGTCTCCTAGTTTCGTTGGGAGACAAACCCCAATAATAATAATAAAAATAAAATTATAGAAATCCTTAACCCACAAGGAAAGAAGACCGCAATATAAACACATTCAGTGATCGATTCACCACCATGATTGTTGTTGGCCTTCGTGAGTAGTTCAATTCGACGTCTTCTTTTTTCTTCAACTGGTTCTTATTCTGTCGCCACAGAAGATGAAGATGAAGCGAAAGAGAGAGCCAGTAAGCTTTCTTACTGTGGAACCCGAGTGCTGCCATGAGGCCGTTCAGTTGTGGGGGAATGCTAATAATACAAGGCGTCAACAATCTAATTTGACTGAAAAGGCAAGAAAGCACCTCTCTGCCATGGGCTGGAAGTTTTGGTACACACTGCTTAAGCATGGCAAGACTGAGTTGCGTTACGAGTCTCCAACCGGAAAACTCTACAACTCGCTACGAACCGCTTGCAAAGCCTACATGCAATCCCAAGGTGGAGGAGGAGTGTTTTCTGAAAGCATTGGTTCGAATTCCGTGGGGTGCTCTTCTAGTAAGGTTACAGCGCAATCAACATCAATGGAAAGATTACAAAAGAGAAAAGTCGATGAATCATTTAAAATTGAAGATCAAAGTCCCATGCCAAAACGAGGTAAGATTCTTGCGGATTTGAAAAGACTAAGAGATCAGAAGAAAGCTAATAGTCAGCAGGATGATATATCCACTGTGTGTCAAAATGATGATCAGAGTGATGATATATGTACCGTGTGTCATTATGGGGGCGAGCTGATCCTGTGTGATAAGTGTCCATCTGCATTCCATATTAGTTGTCTTGGGTTGAAGGAACTGGCAGATGGCGATTGGTTATGCCCATCATGTTGTTGTGGGATGTGCGGGCATGGAAAATTTGAAGAAGGCAGCGGTGAAAAGCCCAAGGATGATATGGATAATAGTATGCTGATATGCAACCAATGTGAGCATAAATATCACATTGGGTGCCTGAAGAATGCAGGGGTTGTGAAATTGAAATGGGATTCCAAGGGAAATTGGTTTTGCAGCAGAAATTGTGAAGACATATTTTTTAGCCTCAACGAGATTTTGGGAAAACCGATTCTGGTGGGTCCTGACAATCTTACTTGGACACTGTTGAAGCCATCTTCCTCTCATTCTGATAGGGAGGACTTGACAGAAAATTACAGAAAACTCAATTTGGCTCTGAGTGTGATGCATGAGTGTTTTGAGCCTTCTAGGGACCCTTACACCAAAAGGGACATTGTTGAGGATATTATTTTCAACAGAGAGTCAGAGCTGAGCCGCTTGAATTTCAAAAGGTTTTACACAATTGTTTTGGAGAGAGATGAGGAATTGATTAGTGTGGCCACTGTAAGGATCTACATGGAGGTTGCAGAAGTACCTCTTGTTGCCACTAGGTTCCATTATCGTAGACTCGGAATGTGCGGTATTTTGATGAAGGAGCTTGAGAAACAGCTCATGAAGATGGGAGTTGGAAGGTTGACTTTGCCTTCTGCTCCAAGCGCACTCGATACATGGACCACTTCATTTGGGTTTTCAAAAATGAAGGTGGATGAGAGGTTGCAGTTTCTGAGTTATACTTTATTGGATTTCCAGGGTACTATTATGTGCCATAAACTCTTGAGACATAGCGATACTGACGGATCGACCAGTGCCAACTCTACAGTAACTCAGGCAGAAGACAAACAGCTGGAGAATGGAGCTTTAGACCATGATCGCAAGTTTTTGATTGATGATGTTGATAGCATGTTTTTGGACATTAACAACCCAGGTTTCTTATCATGGCACATGGGTTTAGGCTGATTCCAGAATCTTATAAGGGTAGGTACAATTTTTGACAGAGTTCTTAAAGTAATATCACATATCAACTTGTATTTTGTTCAGAATTGAGTTCCCATGAATCATCAGTTTTTTTGTCTTTTTAATTCATCAGTGTAACAATTTTTCCATCAATTTTGCTCTTGATTTTACATTAAATGAGTTCACATTTACATGCATATGCAGGCAGCAAAAACATAAAATGTAAGGATTATAATTGTGCCTATCAAGTAAAGCCTTTTGGATCTTAAAGCAAAACAGAAAACTCCAGGCTATGACAAAGATGCTTTACCTAGCAGAAATGAGGATCAGATTCTAGAAAATAACAACAGTGCATGCTAGTCACTCCAATTATCCTCGTCCTTGGCTCCTTCATCCTGCAATTCCATAAATGTATAAGATAGAAGCCACTTGCCAACTAAAAAGGTTAGTTACACAAAATCCATGAAATCATCAGGTGTACCACCTCATCGGAAACTGATCTGGATGGCGACCAGACTAGAATTTGTCTATCATTGCCACCTGTGTACAATTCCTACGATGAAAGACATGAATTAAAATTCATCCAGGATTGGAAATCATGACTTCGTCAATATGGCACACCAAGTGAGAGAATTCAGTCGTGTTCTGTAAACCCGGAGTGTGAATCCATTTTTGCCTTTATTGTTGAGTATATGCTAGTAAGTCCATTCTAACAGCCCATTTCATAATATGTAAGGTTTACATGATTGCATTATCACCTGTAGCCAAGTTCTACATCTTCTTCTTCTTTTTTTGGAAACTCCAAATAAGTTTTACAGGTGCATTTATTAATAATCCATAGATAGCAGGATGAACTCACTAAATAGATTAATTGAAGACAAACTTCAACATGCTTTGTAATTCATAAATCTGATCTTAGAACAGTTGGAAAAGGGTTTTACAACTCCCACTAATTGGCATGGAAGTTTGGAAGGACTGAATGAAAAATTCACTTCGAATTCTAGTTTAAAAAAGCATTGTTTGGACAAGCATAAAGAAAAAGGCCTAAATATTTTTTGAACAGGATTAAGCTTGTACCTGATCCTGCAAACTAAACCAGCAACAGTTCACATGTTCATAGTGACCACGAAATGTCAGGGATGTTTTACCCGACCACATATTGAATGCCTGGAAAAATCCGGAAGTCAAACTTTGAAGAAGGAAGAAATCGGTGTATTTTAATTTAAAAGATTCAAACCTACAAAACGAATGCATTACCTTCACAGCTGTCATGCATGGTACAAAAACAAGAGCCAAATTCTGACTTGTGGCTAACTGTATGGGCTTGCTGGTTTGCAGACGCACAGTTTCAAAGTTCACCAAAGTATTGCAGCCAGATTCTACATCCCACAACCTTAATCTTGAATCAGAACCTGAAATGCAAAAGCTTGATCAATGACATAGGCATTTTTATACTGATTTTTCTGTTGTAATTTACACCGTATCGATCGATTAAAAAAACATCTAAACAGGAGAAAAGGAAGAACCTAATCACACTACACTGATTTATGCACGACAGGAATGATTCAAACATTTAAAAGAAAACAAAGGTGAGAACCTCAAGGCATACATTTAAAATGCGATAATTCCGTGAAAATTTCATCACCTCACCAGATTCAAGTACATTTGTTAATTTGTAATAATTTTTAAGGTTGCAACTGTAGCTTGGCAGTCACCTGCAATATTATTGTAGTATTTACATTATATTTAAAACAGTAAAGAATGAACCTAAACCACTATAATTATTCTAAAATTAATTCCATTAAATTGATTGGAATATAGGTAGCCGAATTCAGTGGATTCAATCTTAAGTACAACAAAATTCCAAAACTAAAACAACTCAACCTGCACTTAAGAGATACATGCCGTCTTCAGTAACTTTTAGCCCAGTAACAGCACCATAATGAGCAGTTGCACGATCCTGACTAGACAACATCCCTGGATGTAATCTTTGCTTCAGAGATCCCTTTACTGGAATTTTACCGACAGGTGATTGCTTTGCATTCATGAGTTTCGTTTGTGGTGTCCGTGCTTTTGCAAATGAACTTTGACTTGCTGACAAGGACTTGGCTGTTGAACCCTAAGTGGGACAAAGAAACAAATATTATCAGTAGATGGGTAACTGTCGACATAATAACTTTCTAAAGTTAAATTTGCACTCTCTCACTAACTACAAGCTTCAATTACAAACATCGATAATAATGTAATGACATTAAAAAAGGAAAAACACAAAGGAATTCAGGACTTATGCAAGAAAAGAATCACACAAATATACACGCTGTAGTTGATAGTGTAGATCTCATCATATTTTTAGTTGATCCATGAGAACACCAACACATTTAGCTGTGTTCATATTGAATAAAACGGAGAAAAATAATGTAAATGGAATATAAAAAAAGTACATAAAAACTGCATACAACGCCAAATGGTACATGCTCCATTAAGCCATCAAGGTAACAAAGAGGAAATAGAATTCCCCAAAGACATGTAGAATCATTTCAGATAGTTAGTGGTATATGCTAAGTATAACTGTAAAAGAAACACTATAAACCTAAAAGTTAACAAAGTAAGTGAGTGATATATTGAAAACATATGCTTTGGTGCGGCAAAGAAAAGAAGAAAACCTTAATCATGGCAGAGCGTTTCAAGATGGGTGGACGTCTCCCAAGCTGAGACTGGGACTGATCTAAAACATGAAAACATCCAGCACGTCTAATGTCCCAAAAACGTATTGCACCGTCACATCCACCTGTAATCAAAACCCACTCACTAGAAGTAGACCATTCCACCGTCATTACTCCATCTGCCATCATGAAAAGAAATATACACTTATGACCCTCTAAATGCACGAAACTTTTCTTCTAGGGTATAAGTTAAACCAAATTAAGGAAAGTAAAAACAATTATACCTTTGTACATACAAAGTAGAGAACCCAAAAGAAGAATGTCAATTTAACAAGAGTTGAAACCTAGCTTTAAGAAAATATGGCTCAAGAAATGTAATTTATGCTGAGCTCCTAGAACTGCATTCTACGAACTCACCAACATGATGTATTCTAGATTGCTTGCTGTCCCTTCCACATGTCAGACCAGCCTACTATACAGGGCAGCACTATAAGCAGGGTATATATATATATTTTGGAAAACCAAGTACTCAAAATCATCAAAAGAAGCGTGTTGTGATCGTCCAGCCAAACTATAGAAAACCCTTCCATACATTTTGCCAAGTTCTCAGACCATTTTGCAAATGCTTATGTGTTGATACAAGTAAGATATGAAGTTGGAATTTTGAAAACACCGATTCAGCAGAAGAAAAGGAAAGAAAAACTAAAAACAAAAAGAAGATGAACTGTGTGTATTAAGCACATACCACGGTGACCAGACAAGGTGTGAGCAAAAGCTCCAGAGGCAATATCACAGAGACGAACTTGAACATCTTCAGTCCCAGCAGCAATGAGCATGTGCGAAGTTGCCAAGGGGGACATGGCAGTCCTATAAACCTTTCCAGGCATTTTAAAGTCCATCACCACCTGCGTCGTATTTGTATCCCAAACATTAATGTGATGGTCATACGAACCCGTCACAAATAGTCCCGTGTCCACCGGATACCATATGGCCGAGGACACCGCATACTTGTGCCCCTGCTCGTGCTGCTTATCCACCATGAACAAGCACTTGTGCTTTCTGATAACGCCGCCTCCTTCATAATCAGTCCCGCGCTGAATATCAAACACCGCCGCTGAAGCATCCGAAGCACCGGATAACAAGTACCGGCCCTCAGTCAAATCAACCTGAGCAACAAGACGCTTCATTTTCATTGCTATGTCGATTTATGCAAGCAAAATGAGAGCGATGGTAGAAGAAAGGGAGTGTTTGGGTACCTGGAGAGAGTTGACGGATCCTCGGTGAGGGGAGACGATGTCTTTGCCGTTGGACAGTTGGAGCGTTTGGATACGATTTGACTTAATCCGATTCGAGAACGAATTTGGGCGAAGCTTGCCCGCTTCTCTGTCTCCGATTTCCCGCCACATTTTCGGAGCATCTTCTTCAACCCAAAGCAAAGCTAAACTTGCACACTTCTCACTCCCAAAATTCCCAGACAGAAACTAGACAGTTTTTTCTCTCTCTCAATCTTTGCCTGATTTTCTTCCTGATCGGCTTGGACGGACTCGGATAGATTACTGAGCGGGTTCGGGTTCGGGTTGCGTCAAAATAATATCCACAATCTACAAGACTACAACTCAAGTTGATGGACATTGGACATGGATTTCTCTGTGAGATCTGCTCTCGTTAATTCATCAAGAATTCCATAGTGAGGGCCTAGGCCTTAAATGAAGGGCACTATTTTTTTAATCATTAGATTAAATTGATTAGCCATTCAATCAATTTAATTAGTCTGATTCAACGATTAAGAGATAAGACAGATACATATACTAAACCCTCACTATAGAATGACTCAATTATTAATAGAAGGGTATAAGAAAAAGCAGACTTGTAATAAAAAGGTCTCTCTGATAATGGGTTGGACCGTCGGAGACTCAGAGGCCCCATAAAAGTCATTGCCCAATATGACGTTATTTTGGACAAGAGGCCTAACATGACTTGACCCAGTACAGAAGAAACCTCTTTATCAAGACGGAAATTTCAAAAGTAACCCCCTTTCCACCTGCTTTAGATTGATGACCAAAAACAAAATTCTTGGCTGCATCTATATATATAAAGCAAAAGGTAGAAAATGGTAAAACATTCAAAATGCCAAAAAATGCTACATGGATTTCTCTGTGAGATCTGCCCTCGTTAATTCATCAAGAATTCCATAGTGAGGGCCTAGGCCTTAAATGAAGGGCACTATTTTTTTAATCATTAGATTAAATTGATTAGCCATTCAATCAATTTAATTAGTCTGATTCAACGATTAAGAGATAAGACCTCAACTGAGAGACATATACTAAACCCTCACTATAGAATGACTCAATTATTCATAGAAGGGTATAAGAAAAAGCAGACTTGTAATAAAAAGGTCTCTCTGATAATGGGTTGGACCGTCGGAGACTCAGAGGCCCCATAAAAGTCATTGCCCAATATGATGTTATTTTGGACAAGAGGCCTAACATGACTTGACCCAGTACAGAAGAAACATCTTTATCAAGACGGAAATTCCAAAAGTAACCCCCTTTCCACCTGCTTTAGATTGATGACCAAAAACAAAATTCTTAGCTGCATCTATATATATAAAGCAAAAGGTAGAAAATGGTAAAACATTCAAAATGCCAAAAAATGCCCTTAGTTAATGCAAACATTAAAAATTGAAATTATTAATTAAATAAGGATAATATGGTAAATTCACACCTTTTTCATATTTAAAAAGAATTAAAATTAAAAGAAAAATCAGATAATGGATCTTATTTTATAGAACACAACTACCCATTATCTTTTTTAATTTTAAAATAAATTTAAATTTTTTTATAAAAAAAAACCTCTCGCAGGCGCGGAAGCACGTGCGAAGATGCTAGTTTATATTTATAACATAACCTACGGCCATATGGTGTTATTAATCTACCTCAAATATAATATGTTATAGGGCGCATTTCTAATTTAGAGTTATAACTTATAAGTGAACCACTAAGTTTGATTGTTAGAAAAGGGTTGTCAGTTTTTTTATGCACTAATTATTCATTTCATGTCATGTTTTTCATTACTTAAAATCATATCCTCCTCTTTAAGGGGGAGAAACGCTCTTCTCCTCATTATTTTGCTAGCATGGCTTGGCTCCTTAAAATTGAGGAGGAGTTCCTCATTAAAACCAATGGGGTTTTGACACTTGTGAAATTCTAGCAACATTCACAAAATTTCAACTAAAAAGAAAAAATAATTTAAAAAAATTTCACACGTGTCAAAACCACATTAGTTGTAAGAATTAACCCCTCAACTTTAAGGAGCCACTTTTTTCTTTTTAGTTGGATGCTTTAAGCATATTAATATATATATATTCAGCCTGTATAACTACACAAATTAGACCTAATTCATTAAGTTTAAATTTGTAATAGAAAGAAGAAAGATTCACTATTATACCCAATATAGGAGCCCAAATTATTAAAAAAATTCTATATGAAATGGACTTTAGAAACACAAAAAAAACCCATTTACAACATAACAAAAAGACTTTTAACTTCTTTTAAATTACAAAACTGTCATTCATTTCTTAAAACAAATCCAACCCCAAAACCTCATAAAAAAACCCAAAACACTCAATAGGGCATCAAAATACTTTAATAATCCAAATTAAATTCAATAAGGCAAACTGTCATTTTTTTGGGTTTGTATATAAAAATAAAATGGTGTAGGGTTTATTTATAGTTTTAATGCTAAAAATGGGTATTTGGCTAAATATCTCTAGAAAGAAATAAACTTAGTAACAAAGAGGCAAATGCATGGCTAAACATAACTAACTCGTGAATTTTTCAATCATAGATCTTCACGCACTTGATAAAATGAAAATGAACAAGGAATCAATTAATCCACAAGGTCATAAAACGCAGTGTGGCATGAAAACCAACATTAATACTAATTAATATTCACCAACCATGCATGCATGCAGGCTCATAAAGACAATTAATATGGCCGCGCTTACGACCACGATCAGAGGTAAAAAGCAAATATTTAAGCAAAGGATAGGGGGATGGCAATAAGTCGAATCGGGGTGGGTATATCATTCCCATCCCCATCCCTATTAAGCTTTTTTACCCCATCCTCATCTTCATACCTTCAATATTCATATAAAACTACTTTGTCGAAAAATAAATAATAATAATAGAATTAGGGCAAGATAATGAATATATATGTAGAAGACACTATATGAACGTTTACATATTGACTAGAACTTAACTAAATATATAAGTAGTGTGGCTTAAGATTCATATAAATTATATAATATATAATAAAATAATAAATAATAAAAAAAATTGTTGGCACAATCACTTTAATATCATATATATATTCTAAATGGGGAGGGTTCGGGTCGGGAATTAAAATACCATTCCCATCCCTCCTCGAACACCATACCCATAAAATTCCTCGTACCCATCCCCATACCCTTTTTTTTTTATCCTTCATACCTGACCCATTAGGGTTGTTGGTGCTAAACTAAATAGATAGAAATAGCAGTAACTTACAGGAGGTGATGTGGACAGTCTAAAGACTGATTGGGCCTTCGGTATGAGATGTTGGATCTGGGTCAAGGAGAAAAACAACAAATGAGGTCTAGAACATCGGTGTGGTATCAGCCGAAGACCCTCTGATACTAAAGTAAGTTTCTTTAAGAGCTTTACTATTAATAATGCACGAGCATAAGAGTCAAGTCGAAAGTCTTACCCTGTGTCTAGGGCAAGGGGCTCTATTTTATAGAGAGTGCATGGTGTGCTCTTAGTATTTAGTTTCAATGTGGGACTCGTGGGAGTGCCTTCTAAGGTCGACACGAGTCCGCAAATATCTAAGCGGGGCATTCGAGGTTGTCTCGCAGAATCGGCAAGGCATGCTGAACGCATGCTTGAGGGTCGTTCGATAGCTGGTACAAATAGTCTGTTCAATGGGACGCTCGGGAGAGCTCGTCAATTGTGCCTTCTAAGGTCGACACGAGTCCGCAAATATCTAAGCGGGGCATTCGAGGTTGTCTCGCAGAATCGGCAAGGCATGCTGAACGCATGCTTGAGAGTCGTTCGATAGCTGGTATAGATAGTCTGTTTAATGGGGCGCTCGAGAGAGCTCGTCGATTGAAGGACTTGACGATTGAATTGGCGGTGGATGCCGATTCGTACTTAAATGATCTACCAGTGTGAGCCGCAGGGTTGACCTTAGCTTTGTCCTTTGTACACGTGTCATGATATGAGTGGAGGGTCAGATATGGTATAAACAAGGGTCGAATCCCCGCGAAGACCCTTATCCGCGGGGAAAATTGCCATCCCTAGCAAAGGAGGAGGAGCAGGGAGGAGAAGGACAAATCACAAGTAGTAGGGCAAAAGCAAATATTTAAGCAAAGGAAGGGGAACAAGAAGGAGGAGGACAAGTCACAAGTAGCAGGGCATAGCAGTGAATCGGAAATCGGAAAAATCAAGAAGGATGGGAACCTGGGAGATGGGAATAGTCATAAGCGTGTTCATGTTTCTGGTGTTGTTGGCCTTTATGATTATGTTTATACATTATATCTTGCCAAGAATTCGTAACTAAATGAGGGGCTTTATACTCTTGTAATAATTTGATTATTTGACACTACTTTATATTTATCTATCACCTACAGATAGTTCTTCCCAAGATTTGTTTCGATTCACATTGTTTACTTTTTTTTTCTACGGGTAATTTTAACGTTAGAGCATCATGTTATACTCCACTCATGTTATAAGCCAACTAGTGCTTTTTGTTAATGAAGCAGATGATGCGTGCCAAGGGAGGAGGTTGGAGTTTTTTATTTTTATTTTTTGAAGTCAACTATTACTTACTTTTATTTTATTTTTCGTAAATCAAAAATTAAAACTGGTTGTTGTATATTTAGTAAGCAATAATTGAAGGCATCAGCCAAATTGTGAAGTTGTGAGAGTGAGAATATGAATATGAATTGGGAAGGACGTGAGAAGGTGGAAGTGGGACTCCCCGAAGAAAAGCTGCAAAGCAAAGGGGATTACCGGGAAGGGGGACACTATCAGCTCAATGTGTCAGAAGCCCATTTGCAGAAAAGTTGCAAAACGACACCAAAACCATCACTGCACTCTGCTCCCTCCCCGTGGATCTCTCAGACTACTAGAATCTCTGGTGACATATGAGGGAAAAAAAAGTTGGCCCATCACGTGGGGTTTTTCTATTTTACATTAAAAAAATATAGTAAAAGTAATTTCATGTAATTTTACAGTGTGAAGATTTGGAGTAACTATAGCGTGACATCGTAGTAATACGGCTATGTGGTATGACTTGTCTTAGTGTTATAAGCGCCGGAAACTTTTTCATTCACCCATATGATAATTTCTCAAAGAGTTGGTCTGTATTTTGGTGTCTGCTAATAATGCGATAATTAAGCAAGAATAAGATGCGCCAATCTCGTTGCACGGTGTGTTTTATCTTTGGAATATTAGACCATTGGAGCATTGGGGTCTGTTTAATTTGTTCTTCTTGAGCAACGTGCCTGTGCGATGCCGGAGAAGGCAAAAGATAGATTTTTTAAACCTCAAAAGAAAAAGACTGCAAAAAAAGGCTATCTATATCTAAGTGGTACCATGATGTCCTACTTTTGCTTAATCTATTGCTTAATATATGTTAAAAGAACCATAATATTTCAAATTTCCAGTAACTTTTAACCTCCAAACAAAGAAATCTGAATAAACAAATGCAGAGGCCTTGGACATGATATCATGTTAGCTGAATAAACAAATGAAGAGGCCAACCAGCAAGCCCAGTCAGCAACCCATAATCACAACACATGCTCTAGCAGATGTCAAAACACAACCAAGCCAATCCAGCTATTTTGAATTCAAAATGCTGCTACTTTTTTCTTTCTTTCTTGGATTTGGAGTGATATGGGCACCTTTGTCTCTTCAGCCAATGTGGCCCCTTTTATACAAGCAAAGACTTTGCTTACAATTGAATTATATCTATGTCCATACAAGGAAGGAGATTATTTCTGAAGCAACAGCTATTCTCTACTTTCTTTTTCTGCCATATATTTCAAAATCCACCACAAATTTTGCTTTTCCCACCCAATAGTTATATTATGTTATTCAAAGAACATCACTTGATTAGCTAATTTATAGTTTACCACAATAGTTTTTAGACTGCAGATGCTAAACACAAACACTAATTAGCCTATCCCACTAATGTCTTGAGGCCTGCAAGTCTGCAGCAACTTTTGCCTAGGCAGGACCTAGGCAGGCAAAGCTTTCTGTACCAAGCAAAGTCAGCTGATAGAAAAAGACCAAAACATCAATATCAGATCATTTAATCCAGCTTATTATATTTGTTTTCCATCGTCACGCACTCGGCATTGGGTTTATTGAACCTGAGAAAACGAAAAGATTCCAAATTCTGAAAAACCAGAAAACCGAGACTTGAACTGAGAGGTAGCTTTCAAGCTTTCGACAACTGCTACAGATTGCGTTTTTCTTTCTGTCTGGGTAGGTTAATTTTTTTTTTGTTATCTTTGTTTGTCTTGCCCTTTTCAACTTCCTCGACTTTCTTCTCGACCTGATTGTCTTCTGCTTATTTTATTTCTCTCTTTCAAAGACTCGGTCTTTTGCCTCCAAATCTATCCCCTTTATTAACAGTGTCTTTTTCTGTGTTTGTTTGTTATTATAATACTTTGATTTTGCTGGGTTTTGTTGTTCGGTAAGGCCTATGCTGCTTTGGGGATCTACATTGTTTCTTTGTGTTTTTTGACCATTGTTTAATCCGTACAACTCATTACGTATTTCCGTTGTTGCTTGCGTTGATTTTGTTTCTTCAATAATAGCAGCAAACTGGATGTTGGCTTAATGATAATGACATGTTTGTACAACTCATTTCTAGGCGGACACACATGAAACAAATCACAAAGAAGTGATTTTGTTGCCTCAGATTTTCTGGGTGAAATCATAACTATCCAAGTTCATCTTTGGACAAGATGCTGTGTGCTTGTTCAGGAGAGCAATTCAAATTCGAAGAGCCAGAGCCACCTCACTCGCCGGAGTCACTTGCCACGAGGGACTTTTCGGCCAGTGGTCTTTCGTCGAGGACCGGAGACTGGGAGTCAAAATTTGAAGACATCCAAGTAGATGAAGCTGAATCCACTCTAAAAGAAGCTCTATCTTTGAACTATGAGGTGGGTCTTCTTGTTTTCTGAAGTAAATTTGATTACATGAAACTAGCTTGTTCATACAACTGGCCTCTTTGTTCTACAAATTTTGATATATCCCTTCTGAATGAGCTTCAGGAAGCCAGGGCCTTGCTGGGGAGGCTTGAATTCCAAAGAGGGAATTTTGATGCTGCTCTTCAGGTGTTTCAAGGTATTGACATTAGAAGTTTAACTCCAAGGATGGCCAAGGCCATTGTTGAGAGAATTAGGCAGAAAAAACCACGTCCTAAAGGCGATCATGTGCTTCCCAATGTCATGTCTATGCACTCTGTGAGCCTACTTATTGAAGCAATATTACTTAAGGCAAGATCACTGGGGGAACTTGGAAGATTTATAGGTATTGCATACTCTTTCATGGTTGCTTATGTGTTCCTTTCATAATTGATGGGAAGTTTTTTTTGATTTGGAGCATAATTCAGCTTTTGATTGAGATTGGTAGATGGCATTGGGCATCAAATTCTCCAGTAAATTAGATTGCATTGAGATTGGCATATTGATTTCTTTTTATGGTATTGATTAGTTTGGAAGTTCTCATACTTTCTTATTTATCAGAGGCTGCAAAGGAGTGCAAAGTTATTCTTGATACAGTTGAGTTGGCACTACCTAATGGAATGCTTGATGACATCTGTGAGGACTGCAAATTGCAGGACATGTTTCACAAAGCACTAGAGTTGCTCCCCAGTTTATGGATAAAGGCAGGCTATCTTGACGAAGCTATTACTGCATATCGCCGGGCTCTAGTCAAGCCATGGAATTTGGAACCTAAGAGGTTGGCTAATGTTCAGAAAAACTTAGCTTGCACGTTACTCTATGGTGGTGTTGAAGCAAGCCTTCCTCCTCAGTTACAAATATGGGGCACAACTATGCCCAAAAATAATACAGAAGAAGCAATTTTGTTGTTGTTGATACTTATAAAAAAGGTGGCTTTGCGCGAGATAAAGTGGGATCCAGAAATTATGGATCATCTGACTTATGCACTTTCTGTTACCGGATTGTTTGAATTATTAGCAGATCATGTGGAGCAAGCACTTCCGGGATTATATAGACGAGCTGAGAGATGGTACTTTCTTGCTCTTTGTTATAGTGCCTGTGGACAAAATGAAGTAGCTTTGAACCTTTTGAAAAAGGTTGCTGGCTGTTCAGAAGGAAAGAACAAGCCCCACTTCTCCTCTTTTCTCTTGGGAGCAAAATTGTGTTCCCAAGATCCAATTCATGCTCGTGAAGGGATAGCATTTTCGCGTAAAGCCATTGACTTGGTAAATCATCAATGTGAGCATTTCATGGGTCAAGTTCATAAATTTCTTGGTGTTTGCTATGGCGGTGCAGCAAGAGCTTCTGTATTGGATTCTGAAAGAATGTTTTTTCAAAGAGAGTCTCTGAACTCTCTAAACCATGCTGTTCGTAATGAGGAGGAGGATCCTGAGGTGATGTTTAGTCTTGGCCTGGAAAATGCAGTGCAGAGGAATCTGGATGCAGCTTTCAATAATGCAATGAAGTACTCCGATATGATGGCTGGTAGCTCAGGACAAGGTTGGAAGCTATTAGCCCTTGTAGTTTCTGCAGAGCAGCGCTTCAAGGACGCTGAAACCATAGTTGAATTTGCTTTGGACGAAGCCGGAAGAGTGGATCAGTTAGAACTGCTCAGATTGAAAGCTGTGCTACAAGTTGCTCAGGAACATCCCAAGCAAGCTATAGAAACCTACAGAATATTGCTAACTCTTGTTCAAGCACAGAGGGATCTACAAGCTAAAAACTCTGAGCAAGAGCCAACCTTCCATTCTGAGGTTTGCATTCCTTAACGAGTAAAATCACTTTTCGAAGTCACTACGTTTTTGCCCTTTCTCTGTTAAACCTTCTAGTCTTTCCGCTGCAGGAATTTGTGGGAAGAAATTTGGAGAAGGAAGCCTGGCGGGACTTGGCAAACATTTATACAAAACTTGGTTTGTGGACTGACGCAGAAATATGTGTCAACAAAGCCAAGTTGATTGAATTTTATTCTGCCCATAGTTGGCATACCACAGGTTGGATTTTCCCTCCATTTTATTGTCGTTCAAATGTTAAGATACGATAAATGATTGTGTATGAGCATGAGAAACAAATTCTTGAGAGCTTATATTGCTTATATTACTTCAATTCATATCCAATCATCTAATGCCCCTCACTCATTTGCAGGTATGTTGTTTGAAGCTCAATCACAATACAGGGAAGCCCTAATTTCATTCTCAGTCTCATTGTCAATAGAGCCAGATTATGTTCCAAGCATTGTTTCTACTGCAGAAGTATTGATGAAACTTGGTAGCCAATCGCTCCCTATAGCTAGAAGCTTTTTAATGAATGCGCTACGATTAGAACCGACGAACCATGAGGCATGGTTGAACCTGGGATTGATTTCGAAAAGAGAAGGCTCCTTACAACAAGCAGCAGACTTTTTTCAAGCTGCACATGAGCTTCAGCTGTCAGCCCCAGTTCAAAGTTTTGTGTAATAATTTTGTGGCTTCCCACTTATTCTCAAGTATACACTGTCAGCTCCAATATAAAGAGAAGGCTCCTTTGAGAATAATAGACTTTGTACGTATAGGAGGATGGTTATTGCTTGTTCCACTGATAAATTGTAGTCGAAATTATGTCACTAGATGGAGCAACTATAAGCAAAACTAAAATTTGTTGCACAGAGAAATGAATGGCCAGATTTCATTATTAGAAGATGCACCAAAGCAAGAATTTTGCAATTGTTATTGTTCTCCTGACATTCCATATACACAATAAATGACAGAGTGAATGTTGATTGATAAACAAAGTTTGCTTTGGAGATCTGGAGTATTTGTAATAGGCAGAAGAGGAATTGGCAGTCCAAACATGGTTGTATCTGTATAAACACTGCAGAGAAAACAAACGTAAAATGTGGGAACAACAAAAACAAAAATGTCGAATCTGTTTATAAAAAAGAAAGAAAAAAACTGTTGCTGCATGACTGCAGGTGTGAACTTCTTGAATGTGATAGCTATAACACTATCTTTCTTGCTTAAGAAATTCTTAGACAAAAAGAAAATCCTGTCTATCAGAATTAATATTCACCCTGTTACATAGACGTTCTTTACCACTTTATCTTTTCTAAAGTCCCATATATCAAAGATAATACGCCCAAAACGGACGGACATATAGCCTACAATGATGTGTGTCATATGAAACTTATTTTCACCCATAAGTTGAAACCATCACAGGATGATAACTCACAGAAAACTCATTTTACAGGGTATATCCCGTTCATAGACTTACAATTGGAAGTTGTTGGAGAGACGAACGCTCTGCCTCAACCCATCGACCACTGCATCCACAACACAAACAAATAGTCAAACATATGAACTATCTGATTTCAACAAACATGCACATCACACTTTGGTATCAAGAGTGTAAGGGTCGCAAAAAAATTTGAAACCCAGCACATCATAAGAATAAGATTCATCATAGAATGACATCATAGGTCATATTTTCTCAGCATCATATAAAATTAGCATAAAAGCAACAGAGATTGGCATTTAAACCACTAAAACCTACAGGACAGTCCTATGATATTATTGAAGATGTTGACAGTGTAGCTCAGATACATCAGCATCAATTTTCCAACAAAAAACTTGGAAATTCAGTACTCAAACCTTTAATACTGGTTCGCCTTTGTTAGCGCTGGCAGCTTGCTTTGCAACCGCCTGTTGCTGTGCACGTGCAGCTCTTCCTGCTGCAGACTTTTCGAATTCTTCTTGCCTGCAATTGTGGTTGCATTATATAAGTACATTCAAATAATTAACAAACCATTATGTGGGTACATAAGTAAAGTCTCCATGGAGTTGCCATATAATCCTAGCAAACACACGTTTTAATTTTATTATTATTACAAACAAAGCCAAATCCTGCAGGCAGAAATATCCTATGGCGTTGAAAATTGCTTAAATACAGAGGCAATTTTATGTGTTTACAAAAAGTTAAATCCGTTTCATAAACCACTTTTTGTTTCCTTTTTCCGTCATCACTTTCATCTAATTTTTCCCTATCCATGATGAAATTAAACGAAAAACATATACTTTATGAAAGGAAAATTATTAACCGATCCAAAAATCACATCTTTACGTAAGTTCGGTTGCAACTAGATGTCAATTGACGATGCCCAAACGAATTCAGATATCCAAATTTCGCAAATGAAAACGATCGATTGAGAAAATCTATATATACCTTCTCTGGGCCGCTTCGGCAGCTTTGGCAAGAGCTTCCGCGGAGGCTATTCTGTCTTCTTCTTTTCTCTGTGCATTGTTGCCTCCATCGAAACAACACAGCAGCCCCATCTCTCTCTTCTCAATCTGAGACTTTTGCTTCGATTGACTTCTTATACAGTTTCTGTTTTTTGGTAATTACACGTTGCGATGTCCGGATCGATTGCCGCGTGCCACGTCATAAAGTGAGAGCATCTTGTCATCTTGCCAAACGACGTCGTGGTATATCTATGATAGATTAAATAAGCTAAACGCGGCGATTCATTGGTTTTGCCTTCTTCTTGAGAGACTCTGCGGAAGCTATTGGCTTCTTCTGAAACCTAATTTGCAGAGATGACGACCAAACCGTTGGATTCACTACAGCCTACTGAAACTCTAGAGATAGAGAATGGACTGTCGCTGGTGCCACGCGTTAGGCTCAATCTCACAGTGTACTCGTCGAGCCAAGTTGTGACCAAACCCATTGATGAGTGGAAGATGAAGCAGACGCTCATAGACTTCCTAAAGAACTCGCTTTCTGTCTCCATCACCGTCCCTGAAGATGACCTCCAGATCAGACGGCTCAAGGACCTCAAGAAGCGCAAGCGCGACGATCCTGTAGCTTTCGGTACACTGTTCATTCGTGACCTGGGGTTTCTGAACAAGACCAGTAAGAGAAACGATGGCGAGGAAGAAGAAAAGGACGTAAAGGAGTTGGAGAAGAAGTTCCTGGACTGGAGAAAGTACATTGTTGAGAAAATGGATGGGATTGAGCTCAATATCGAAGGGGTCAAGTACAAGCTAAACGTCGACGTTCCGGAGTCTGATAATTTTGAGGCCATGAAGAAAGCTTGGGAGGAGTTTTACGCTTTTGGAAGTCGGGGTTTGTAATGATTTTTATCGGCTCAGAGCCTCAGGTTCAGCTTTGAATTTCGATGGAGTTCAATTTAAGTGAATTTGGTTCGATAAAGTTTGGTTCCTTTTGCAGGGCTTTCGAGGAGTGGGAGGCAAGAGCCTGATACCATAATACTGAGGGGTGCGCCGTCACGCTGGTTTGCAGAGCCCCGGGTTTCTTCGAAGCCTTCAATGCTGGTTACCCATACCATCTTTTCTACATTTGGGAAGATAAGGCATGCCAACGTCTTTGTTCTCCAACTCTATTTCTTATTGTTTTATAGAAATCCTGATGTGTATGAATCATATGTAATTTTTGAACACTAGCTTTTCATCAACTGTACTTTAGTTCTAAACGTTTGCCTAAACACTAATGTTTTGATTGAGCTAAAAAAGGTACTTAACAAAAGAAAAAGAACAGCAAACATGCGAAGCTATATTGCAATCTTCAAGTTTTTTCTCGTTGTCTTTGTTATTGCATTAACGTTATAATGTGCTTTGATTGCCCATTTGAGAATAGCTCATATGTGTATCCTCACTAGTGTCCATGGCGTAATGGCCTTAGCTAATCATATATCATTCCTGTTGCTGCCCCTTTTAAATTACAATCTTTAGGAATCTTAATGTTGCTGAGGACGATGGTCTAGGTAAGGATGCGAACGAAGATGGTGGGGACTTAATTTCAGGTCTCCATTGTAAGATTGTGGTTCAGTTCGAGAAATACCAGGACTTCTATAATACTTTCAAGGTGTTATGTGGCCGCTCATTCCAGAAGGTAAGCGGTTGTTTTTTCTCGTTATACAGTTCTTATAATTTTGTTAGGAGTGATATAAAGAGTGTTGGCAATCAAGCTTGTCAAAATGCTAGATTTCAAGCATTGAGATATGATGCTAAAAGAACCTGTAGTGGAATTTATGTTTGGACTTGGTAATCTGAATTTTTTTTTTTCTTGGTGGTAACTAAACGTTCCTTTCTGTGGAGCAGCAAGGATCTCAATTGAGGGCTGATTATGAGGTTACGTGGGACAAGGATGGATTTTTCCGATTCTCAAGAAATCAACCACATGAAAATAGTAGCAGGATACGGGAAACAGCAACAACACATCACAGAAGTGAAGCTCCAAGGCATCGGCAACACATCTCTCAATTCAGTTCCAACCAAGCTCCCCGCAAGAGGTTTAAGGTTAGAAACTAAATGCAAAAATAAACAAGTAAAACAGTTGGGAGCTTTCTATGTTTCCCAGATGGGTCCAGCTATAATTGGTCCACTGGCCGAACTCAAAGCAACTAGCAAATCTTATGTTTATATGGTTACCATTTATTTACCAAAAAGGAAACTTCACCTTTCTACAAGCCTTTTTGGTGTTCTCTCCAATGGTGACATAAATGTTTCTGTTTGAATACAGGAATAGGGCAGTTGATCTGAAAATTCCTTCTGGAGCTGGGAGTTTGAAGTGTTTGAATATGGTATGAGTCATCGTATGACAGAAAAGACTATAGTCTTGAACTCTCTTATAGCCTTGCACAACATCACAGCAGCACTTTATTTTTTCAGAGTTGTTAAATCGTACATTCAAGTGGGGCTTTTCAACCGTGAAAAAAAGAAATGTTTGCTATTTGCTTCATCATCCCTTTTTTCCCCTAGCGGTTTGTAATGTATCCTTGGTCTTGGGTGTAAGAATTTGAGGGCTTGAATAGTAAGAAATTGAGTAGAGAAGACTATGTTGGTCGATTTGATTTGAATAGTAAGAGATTTGTAAGAACCCGATAAGAGTTTATAATGTTGTCAAGTCTTTATATGTTAAGAACCCCGATAGGAGTTCATATTGTTATTTCATTCTCGCATCATATCTTAACACAAATAACAGTCACGTTTTAATTATTCTGAGCTTTTCTTTTTCGGTTTTGTCATTCAATGAATATGTTTGACTGGTAAAGGAAATTTTGAATTCATGTGTTTGTTGTTTCTGCATTCTAATTATGAATTTTCAATTAGAAAAAGGTGAAATATCTAGTAAGCCCAGTCCACAAAAGTAATGGACAGAACATAGATAGATCAGGACTCTCCATCCTGCTTATCATACACTGTGGCTCACCTGTATCATGTAAATGGATGAGAAACAAAAATGGCATGACAGTTTTCGGCACGTTAATCTTATTTTTCCCTCTCCATTATTAAATTAAAACGAAAAACACAAAATTTATTAAAGGACAATTATTAACCAATCCAAAATCAAATCTATATATAGCTTCTCAGTGCATTGTTGCCTCTATCGCAGCCCCATCTCCCTCTCCCTTCTCAATCTGTGACTTTTGCCTTTTTTGGCAATTACACGTTGTGGCACCTGGCCAGCCTTGCCAAACGCCGTCGTGGCACCTCTTTGACAGAGTGAATAAGCAAAATGCCGCGTTTCATTGGTGCTTTCTTCTGGAGAGACTCTGCTGAAGCTCTTGCCTTCTTAAAAAATGATTGAAAGTTAGTATGAATCCACCACTTTCATAAATTAGGTCACTGTTCATTTGGAATGAACTCACTTTAAAGGTGAGACAGAGTAAAGTAGTACTTGTTGCTAGTGAGAGCAATTCCACTGCAACAATTGTGCAGCACATTATAGACTCACCTTTAAAGTAAGTTCATTATAAACTCTCACTAGCAACAAGTACTAATTTACTCTGTCTCACCTTTAAAGTGAGTTCATTCTAAATGAACAGTGACCTAATTTACGAAAGTGGTTTATCAGTAAAGAGGATTCATGCTAACTTTCAATCATTTTTAAAGAATGCAAAAGCAGGAAGGCAAGAGCTGAGAGCCAATCAATAGGTCCTATCTTGAATTCTTGCGCTTGAGAAGGTGCATATTGCCATATAATTTTGAGATTGTTGCTACATCCCTTCGCTGTCTGGAGTTGATTGACTGTTTCAACGAATGGGATGTTACGATTTCTGCACTGAAACTCACTGTTGTTGAACATCGCGGCCATCTCAAATTCAATGATGTCCTCAATTGACAAAGATATTATTCTGCACATGGAAAGAGCACATGATACCTCCTTTAATTTCACACTTAACTGGTTTGCTTAGCTTGAAAATCTCACCCTGCACATGTTTCATGGACAAGTAAGCTATATAAGTAAATATTAATTACTATATAGAATGTAATTAACCTCAACTTATACATCTTTCTTATGATGTGTCTGAATTTGCAAATGACAAGATTGCAGGAAAACATAGCGCCACTTGGGCATCTTAAGCAATTGGAGTTGTGCTTAGATGTACGTGATGAATATTTTGGATGCTCAGATCTGTTGTGGGTTGTCCTCTTTCTGAAGGCTTCTGCTCTTTTGCAGAAACTTACATATAGGGCGAGTCTGCATATTTAAACATAAATCTTGGGTCTAATTACCCAATTATTGTTTTTTTTTTAAGTACAAGCGATAATTTAAACTATAAGGGAGGGGAATTTCTCACGCACACACATACAACTATGATGCCGTGAGGATTCGAATATGAGATCCATCTCAAATTCAATGATGTCCTCAATTGACAAAGATATTATTCTGCACATGGAAAGAGCACATGATACCTCCTTTAATTTCACACTTAACTGGTTTGCTTAGCTTGAAAATCTCACCCTACACATGTTTCATGGACAAGTAAGCTATATAAGTAAATATTAATTACTATATAGAATGTAATTAACCTCAACTTATACATCTTTCTTATGATGTGTCTGAATTTGCAAATGACAAGATTGCAGGAAAACATAGCGCCACTTGGGCATCTTAAGCAATCGGAGTTGTGCTTAGATGTACCTGATGAATATTTTGGATACTCAGATCTGTTGTGGGTTGTCCTCTTTCTGAAGGCTTCTGCTCTTTTGCAGAAACTTACATATAGGGCGAGTCTGCATATTTAAACATAAATCTTGGGTCTAATTACCCAATTATTGTTTTTTTTTTTAAGTACAAGCGATAATCTAAACTATAAGAGAGGGGAATTTCTCACGCACACACATACAACTATGATGCCGTGAGGATTCGAATATGAAATCTCTGGTCTGCAAGTCAAGGCCCTTTTCTACTGGGCTAAACTCCATTGCCAAGTCTTTATAGCCCAAGAAAATGAAAATGCCCAACCGACATGTCGTTGCGTTTATAACAGCCTTCAAAGCCAAACCCTAAAATTTTGCTCATAATAACTCAGAAAGTTTTCCCTTTCCTCGCAAAGCATCGCTTGTTTCGATCTGGAATTGGATCAATCTCCAACGATGGCTTGTGTGTCGGCTGTTTCGGGTTTTAGAGAAGATGGGTCTGAGGATGAGAAGGAAGTACTTGAGATTGAGGTCAATGAGGTCCTTTGGCGTCGGTTGAAAAGGTATTCTGTTAGTCAATTAACAGTTGTTAATTTCTTTCTACAGTTGGTTAATTAGGGTTTAGGGTTTACGATTTAGGCATGGTGACCTGACTAGTGTAATTAATTATTTAATGACAATTGGCGTAATGAAATGCCTTTACTTAATAGTATATTGGTTTTTTTACGCGGTAATAATCAACATGTACCTTAATTTAGTCATATCAAACTGCACTCAGGGAGGAGCGTAGAGAAGGAAACACTTTGCCACAGGCTGGTGAGAGGAAGAAGGAGGATGCTGCTGGAAAAACTCTCTATTCACTTCCAGCTTCCCGATCTACAATGCGAAGATAGAATTCATTCAGGCAACTGAAGATGGTCCTGCCGCGTCGTAAGTGTTCAACTTCACAGGCTTTGTATGGCCCCATTTTTATGTCCTCATCACTGAATTTTTTGTTACTTGGAGTGGTCTTGGGTGTAAGTTTTTTGAGTGCTTGAGTAGTAAGATATTTGCTGTGTTGGTTGCTTTGATTTGGTTAGCATAGCGGGTGGGAGAATCAGAGATTTGTAAGGGCTAGAGGCAAGGATGATTTCCAAAATTCGTTATTATGTGCTGTAATATCATTGATGGTGCAAAAAAAAAATGTAAAAAAATTACTTTCTATAATTTATAATGTTGTCATGTTGTTGTTTCATTCTCACATCATATCTTAACACAAATATAAAGTCGCTAAAAGATTACACCATTGGAAACCAACATAAACATCCAAAAGACAGCCCCATATACACTTATGACCACAATACTTTTCTTCTTTGTGCTGACTTGAATGAAACTGTGTTTTGGAGTTGTGATCAAAGTTTATTTTCTTATTTTGAATTTGATAGAACACCATCATCCAAACCCAAAACAAATTTGTGTACTCTTTTGGACTTTTCGGTTCATAATAATGCTGTGTATTCTTCCAAATAATTCTTCTTCTTTGGTTTTGGGTAGAGAGGCCGGGAAATAGTTCGTGAAAAGCTTCGAGACAGTTCCTGCCAGTCCAAAACTCGCAAGTGAAGACCCACTTTTTCCACTTGGTTGGTACCATGGGATGTGGCATGCTTATTGAAGCATAAGTTGGGTGTTTGACTTTAGACTACTGCTTATAATTAAGGCCAGTGTTGCTAAATTTAATTTACTGTGCTTTCTTTAGACTACTGCTTAAATAAAGAAGCCTGTTTGCATGCAAGAATGAATCAGGTGAGATTGATTCTAATGTTTCTTGGTTACAAGGGGAATGAATTTCAAGGGAACTACAAGCTGAGGGGCCATTTGGGATTTCTCATGTTATAATCAAATTCTTGGCTAGGCTTTGACAAAATTGGAATTGAGCATGTTACTTGCCCAACAACACACATTAGTGATTCATAGGAAATTAATTAGCACAACACTCTCTGGAAAAATTATTAAATACATAATACTTTAATGGGTTTGGTTGGGTCGGCTTTAGTTCCAACCCTGTAACCCAATTCAATATATAGCGATTTTTTTTTCTTAGACCCAATACCAACTCATTATTAGGCTAACCCAACTCAACTCAAACTTTTTGTGATCGAGTTGGGTGGTTTGGTTGGGTTTGGTTAACTCAAAATTAAACTTAGTTTTTAAGTTTTGGTTCCAATTTGTAACCCAACATATACATAGTGGTTAATGATTTTTTGAACCCAATACCCACTTATTTTTAGGCCAACCCAATATGATCAGGTCGACAGGTTTGATCAAGTTGACGTGAAATTGTGCCCAGCTCTAACATATTATGTCCTCGACCGTTTACAACCAAATATCAACTTTGCTTGCAAGGAGAAATTTTAAGGACCACAAAACTGCATTTCTCATCACTTTAGGCTTTCACCTGATTATGTGCAATCCGGTTCAATATAATTTCATAATCCGGTCTAATGGAATTTCATAATCCGGTCCAATGTAATTTTGACTAGAAATATGAATTCAATCCAGTTAACTAACTAAACCCACCAAAGAGGCCCTAGGTTTCGTAGTCGGCAAGCAAACATATCCCAAACCCGATGTTTAAAGGACTTGAAACAAATTATCCAGACCCAAAAAAAAGGACTAAAACAAATTCAAAATCTCCTAAACTCGCTCGGTAAGTCGGCAAATTTAATCCTAAACCCAATATGTAAAGGACTAAAACTAAAACAAAATCTCCCAAACTCACTAGGTTTGGTTGAGAGCAGGCAAATATACCAAATAGGTAAAGGACTAAATCATCTATAAAAAGCCTTGAATCAGGGTTCCAAAATCGTAAGTTGAGTTCTGCTCATAACTCAAAATTTCCCAATTTTCTATTTCTAGTTTATAGCAAACCATCGTACGTGACCTTTTCTTTTTCGAATCGATCAATCTCCAGTCAACAAGTATGGCTGCTGCCACGGAAGATGTTTTCACGAAGCTCGACCACCTTTCTTTGCTCTCCAAGGTAGTTTCAGAGCTCGAAACTCATATGGGGTTGGGGGGACGTTGTTCTTGTAGAGTTCATCACTGACTTGGGACGAAGCTGCGAGACTGTCGACGAGTTCAATTCCAAATTGCAGGAAAATGGTGCCCAGATGGCGAATTACTTTGTCCGTACACTCTTCACCATCATTCATGCAATTCGTCTTCCGAAGCCTGAGAAGGTCTCGAAGAAAGACAGAGTCTTTGAGCCCGTGAACGAAAATGGAAATTGCAGAGAAGAAGATGAAGAAGATAAATGTGGAGGCATGAGGGATAGATATAGAGATAGTGAACGAGATAGACATGAGAGGCGTAGAAGTGATGAAGACAGGGATAGAAGGCATGTGGATTTAGACACTAAACGTAACAGAGATGGGTGTGAATTGTATACTGTTCATAAGGGTAGGGTGGCGAGAGTGATGGACAATGGTTGCTTTGTTCAGTTGAATGATCAGGGAGGGAGGGAGGGTTTGGTTCATGTTTTGCAGATTTCGAATCGGAGAATTCGTAATGCCAAGGATGTGTGTTGGCTGTTCGCAAATCTCACGGCCTGGTATTCCGGGCCGAGGGGATATGCGGCAACATGTGGCGTCCTTCTTTTGGATGCGGTGCGGTTGTGCGCAGGCGTGCCAGCACGGTCTACCGTGCGTTTGAGAGAGTGATGTGTTTGGGTAAATGGTTAAGTGGTGCGCCTATTCGAGTTTGACTTCTAACCAAACGATTGTGGCCGAGAGAGGAACTGATCTCGGGCGTCAGGTTCACGACTTGAGCTACAATGCCGTTTAGTGGTGGTGTTGATGGTGGGTTTTGGGTGGTGCTCCGGCGCGTTGCTCAGAGAGCGACGGTTGTGTGATATATGGGGTGGATGAGTGGAGTAACAAAGATGGTGCTCCGACGCCTTGAAGGTCAAGGGTCGTATGATATATTGATGAACGGATTTTCCTTACAATCTATCACTACTCATAGGAAAGCAAGTAAAGGTATTGAAAGTGCATTACAAGAAAATATAATTTGCTCCGTGGGAGGCTTTTGGTTTGGTGTTTGAACCCTTTGAATGTAGATTGAGCTTGGTATTTATAGGAAGAGCTCTGGAGGAGTAATCGAGGCTGAAAATCTGCATGGTGGAGCCTGATTAGAGCAAGTGGGTAGTCAAATCGGCATTTGGGATTGTGAAGCATGGTGGTGTGACCCCATAAATCCTGGTAAATCTCGGCTGCCGCCCTGATCGTGGGTTCTGCACCCTTGGCCGTGGAGACGCATTTATTGCTCTGATAGCTGGTGACCTAATCTCTCAAGCTGTGAGAATTTTTTGTGAGAATATTTGCGTCTAATCACTCTGATTCCCATCACCAAACCCTGACTTCAGTCACTTCCCATATTCCCTCGTGCATTAAATGCTTTTTCGTGGCCAGTGGGTTTGCTGCAATAAACAGAGGCATTACTTCATTAAATGAAGTGTGGGACCCTGTTGCCACGTGGCGATGTGACCTTAACATCTTCGGCCATGGCTCTTGCATCCTTCGGCCTCGGCCGATAATACAGCGGTCGAGAGGCCGAGAGGATTCTGCCTTTGCAGCTTTTCTTTTGCCCTTTAGGGAGGCAAATGCCTAATGAAACGCCACGTTTCAGTTCATGGGCAGGTGCTAGGGCCGAGAGGAAGTTCTTTTGGTCATCTCTACGACCGAGATTTATTAGGCACAAACAATGTGGTGAAGAGGGATCAGGAAGTTTATGTTAAGGTGGTTTCGGTTTCGGGTAGGAAGTTGAGTCATTCGATGAGGGATGTTGATCAGCAAACTGGGAAGGAGGAAGTTGAGTCTTTCGATGAGGGATGTTGATCAGCGAACTAGGAAGGATTTTCTTCCCTTGGAGAAGGAGAGCTCGGAGGGTGACGGTCTTAGGGGATTTGAACCCCTCCCATTTTACTCATCCAACACCTTAACCACCGTATCACTTATGTTCTTGTGATAATATGCGTAAATATTTATATTTATATGGGTGGTATGTTAACAATTACATGCAAAACTATTTTGGGGACTTATGCAAAACTACTCTTCACAATACAGTTACTCTACACATAGAGATGATGAAGATAGTGAAAAATTTGAACCTCATAGGAACTCTATGTGGTACTAAGTCACTTATGTATCTTACCATGCAATGTATAAAGTGTAAAATATTGTAGTAAATCATTATATATAAATGATTATGGTGTGTTTAATCTTTTTTCATTAATTACTACATATTTTCTACACTCACAGTGTTTGCCAGCTCGCTGTATAATCAACTTAAATAAGTTAAATCCATCATGCAATGCATTTCCTTCTAATTTTTTGTGATAAACTAATAGATAATTGACTAAATAAACATTCTCCAAAGTTTCAATAAAAATTTCCAAGTTTTTCTTACAATTTCTGTGGTTTTTATTCAATTTTTATCGATATCGATAATATCCCGATATTTCCATCGAAATTTTCGTGTTTTTGGATTACCGATATTTCCGATATCATCGATATTTTAGACATTGCCCATCAGTGGTCCACGTGATTGACCCTAGGGTTGTAGGGAAAACCTAATACAATCTAGTTCAGGGGCTGGAAGTAGCAGGAATTGAAACCATTTCGAAGAGAATGGCAGAGAATCGCTGTAGGAGAGTCGGACTTAAAGGTCCTGGAAAATGCTTCCGCCTCTATGAGTCTGTATACCATAATGCGATGCTCCCTTGTGCTTTTCCACATATCAAGAGAAGCAACCCAGTGTACACTTTACTTACATTGAAAGCTGTGGGGATTGATCCGATGGATGATTTTATTGATGCTTCCCCACACCAGGCAGTTATGTCTTGATGTAGAACAAATGGCTGAATGGATTGAAGAAGAATTGGAGTGAAGAAGGGAAAAAGGACGCAGTGAGAATTTACAGATTTGGTGTCCGAGCTTTGATTGGGTCGCATAATACCTTCTCGAAAAGGGAACGACGTCATGAGTCCAACACATTGCTTTGCTATGATATATGGTGGATTTTGGGCTTCTGAGGTCGTTTGGCCTTCCAAAAGTGCATTTAAAGATTGTATTCAATTTACAGACTTTCCTTTTATTTTATGTTAAGTTTTCAATAACTCCCCAGGGCAGTTCAATGGGTGAGAACAATGTATTTAGTCAGCCGTTATGCTTGGTTGAACTATTCTGAATTTTTATGAAATAATTCAAAGAGAATTTCTCTCTAAATTCATGGTGGATTCCAGATTATTGTTCTTCAGGGTTTTCGCTTGAAAACCTATTTGCTTGTGCTGCGTCATGTCTTTAGTGGAACTGCTCAAGGATCTAGGAGCGTTGGATGAGGAGGAGCAGCTGACCGATTTGGGCAGAAAAATGGCAAAGTTTCCTCTGGATCCACCCTTATCAAGGATGTTAATTTCAAGCGTCGAGAATGGTTGCAGTGATGAGATGGTGACCATCATTGTAATGATCAAGACATGAGATTTATGGCGGATAGGAGGAGAACAAGGAGAGGCGGATCATTTCTTGCACAGAGGGGGAGGCTTTCAGATGTTTATGGTAGTCTGTAAAGCTTGGGAAGCTTGGAAGTTATCAGTAAAATGGTGTTAAGAGAATTTTGTTTTGCCACAAGCTTTCAGGAGAGCTCAAGATTTGAGAAAGCATATCCTCAGCATCATGGAGGAGTATGTGCTTGTATTTTATCTTGTTGTGTATGTTGTGTTTTTCTGTTCTTTTTTCTTTTGGTTATTTTCTGGTTTCACTTGTGCATTTTCAGGTGTTAGCTTCCAGTGATCAGTGGAGGAAATGATTTTACAAAGATTGGCAAGGTAATAACGGTTGGCTTCTGGATCCCGCGGGGTATCTAGCTTTGATTGAAGAGGATAATTGATGAGGAGAAGATACCAACAATTCATGAAACTCCTCATGTGTTTTTGATATCACTATGTTATAACAGGGTCATAGGTTTGCAAAGGATATAGTATATGTTTGCACCATGATCAACCGAGCATATCTAGCATCAAAATGATTAGCACCAAGGCAGACACGCCTTTTCCCCAAAAGGGACACACAGACAAATCCCTAGAAAGTGACTGACGTCATCACCTTCCAACATGCCGAAGGAAGACATTCTTCCGAAGCGACAGCCACTTGCCGAAGCTCCAGACTGCCGAACCTAATCTTTAGGGACACGTGTCACAACCACAACAATTTGCACAAAGTCCCACATCGAAACTTTATGCATGACTCCCATTTTCACCTCCATATAAATAGGGAATAGTGCCCAAGTAAAGAGGATAACTATTTTCTCACATTTACTATTACTCTATCAAAATTACCACAAATAGCTGACTTAAGCATCGGAGAGCCTTCGGCAGGCACCACACCGGTGTTCGAAGCTTGACGACTGCTTCTTCCTCCTTGTCTTCTGCAGGTTCCTCAGTCACCAAAGGTCCACACCTTCTTCCATGTTGAAGACCCAAGACTTCTCTACCTAAGTTGACCCTCCCCAAAAAGAGCATCAACAGTTTGGTGTCATAACCTACTGAAGCAAAGAAGAACCTGTCATATTGCTCTTGTCGAAGCCTTAGCCGGAACCCAAGGGCCTAACCCCCTTCCGAAAGTCAAGACCACGACACCCCGGCCTCCTTGCCGAACGGCAAGGATCGCGCCGTATGCCATAAGGCCCGCAAACTTGTTCTCAATAGCCAACACTTATGCCTTAACAAACCCTAGCCCCTTGCTGGATGGTAAAGTTGATATCAAAGGCCCAAATGCCTCACAACAATTCCCTCTTGTCGAAGGCTCATGCGAGGCTCCAAGCCAACATGGGCTCCTACCGAATGTCATGGTCCTTGCCAAAGGCCTACTGAGCTCACACAACTCTTACCATGCCTTCAAAAGATTATTGCAACTTCTGGCCCGCCAACTTAGGGGACTAGGGAACACCCTACGGCTCTTACCAAACCAAGAATGCTCGGTCATAATTATGCAAAAAAAAAACTCACAAGTTCCCAACCCAGAAGTTACTTCTTGATCGCGAACTTAGGGGACTACTGTTTACACCATAATTAACCAAGCATATCCAGCATAAAAATGACTATCACCGAGGCAGACACACCTTCTCCCCTAAAGGGACACACAGACAAATCCCTAAAAAGTGACTGACGTCATCATGTTCCAACATGCCGAAGGAAGACACTCTTTCGAAGCGGCAGCCACCTGCCGAAGCTCCGGATTACCGAACCTAATCTCCAGGGACACGTGTCACCACCACAACAATTTGCACAAAGTCCCACATCGAAACTTTGTGCATGACTCCTATTTTCACGTCTCTATAAATAGGGAACAGTGCCCAAGTAAAAAGGGTAACTATTTTATCACCTTTACTGTTACTCTGCCAAAATTACCACAAATAGCTGACTTAAGCATCGGAGAGCCTTCGGCAAGCACCACACCGGTGTCCGAAGCTTGACGACTGCTTCTTCCTCTTTGTCTTCTGCAGGTTCCTCCATCACCGAAGGTCCGCACATTCTTCCATGCTGAAGACCAAAGACTTCTCTACCTAAGTTGACCCTCCCCAAAAAGAGCATCAACAGTATATACTGATAAACCAGCCAGATATTCAACAAAGTTCAAAATTGAGATTTAAGTCGTTGAAACAGATTTGTATTTGATATGTTGTTATTGTGCAGCCAGATTTTTGTGGTTTTCTTTTTAATGTTTTTTACTGAGTTTGAGAATAGGAATTGTTTGTAAATTCCAACTCTTGTAAATTCAAACTCTTGGAATTGTTTGTGGTTATCCTTTTGGTCGACTTAATTTGTTGACTGTCAATCTTGACCTGTTTGATATGATTTCATGTTTCTTCTAGTGTTGATGGAAAGTAGGAGATCTTTTGTTGTTGGACGAGTAGCAATTACTGAAGGCGGAGAAGAGCTAAATTTGAGTTCAGGAGTGTATAAATCTAGAGTTTGTATTTTGTTTATTAGCAATAATCTGTTATGAGTCCTTAATGTGTTATGATTATTTGATACTCTTATGATGTGTTTACTAATCAGGAATTGGAATTCTCATCAGGAATTGAATTCCACATAAGGAGGATTCCTGCGTTTACTTCACATCAAGGAATTGAAAAGTAAGTGGGGCCCACACAAAATAAGGAATTGAATTCCTGATTTTGGAGGAATTCAATTCCTTAGTGGGAGTTGGTATTCTAATTCCTGGAGAATGAACCCATTAGGAATTCATTTTTTTTACCCATTATATCCTCACACAATATTCAAAATTTTAAATTTGTCATCTACTTTAACCCAACAACGAGGACATTTGAGTAATTAGTGCCACTCCTACCCCAATTCCATGTGGTTTAGTGAACAACTTCAATAGGAATATGGAATCTAACTCCCCTCAATCCATATGGTTTAGTAAAAACTTCAATAGGAATTCGGAATCTAATTCTCCTCAATCAAATTCCTCCTCAATTTAATTCATCCTTAATTCAATTCCCCCTAATCCAATTACAAATTAGTAAACATGCCATTAGATTAAAAAAAAACATGATAGTTTTAAAAGCGCTTTTTAGCAAAAGGCTCAATAAAATATCAAAATCACTTTTATCGGCGTAAACACTGTCAAACGAGCCCTAAAGGGGTTGCAATCATTTTTATGGGCAAAAGCCTTTTGCAAATATTGTGCATATTTAGATGTCTGGTGTATACATTGGTTAATGGGATCAGAAAATATCAATCATATGTCTTAAAGAACATATGTTACAGAGGAAGAGCTAGATTTAACAAGGACAAAATAGTAAAACCGTCAGTTAAAATAGAAGATAGTAATTTAAAAAATTATAAAATGAGCAGCATACCGTTTCGTATAATAAAACATTAAATAAAAAAAATAAAAAAATAACGTGACAGCATTCCTTTCCTTAGTAGAAGAAGGATACTTTTGAGAATACAAAACACGCGTTACCCTTGCCAGAAACAAGTACAAGAAGTTCCCAACCAACATCCTTGTTTGAGTTCCATCTCTGTAAGACTACTGTCTCTTCGATCTCCTTAGGTTTTGTCGTCTTTTTCTTTTTTCTGCTTGTTGTTAAGAAGATTCGGATAGGGTTTTATTTATATTTGCTATTTTTCTCCGCTGCTTTTTGGTTCGTAATATGTTTGACTGGAAAAGAATTTGGATTCCATATGTTTGATGTTTTTGTATTTGATTATTATTTTTCAATATCGTATATATAGGAACAAAATTGAAATATTTATTCAGCCCAGTTCAGAAAATCACTGCACAAAACATAGATAAATCTCGACTCTCCATCCCGTTTCTCGTACTCTAGCTCTCCTGTGTCACTAATAAATGGATGAGATACAAGAATCTTTAGAGGTATGGAAGTTTGCATTTTCCCTGCTTTACTTCTACTTTCTCCGTGCTATGTCTATGTGATGTCGATGTGATCACATTTTTAATTAGAAAAACTCAATTGTGTGATGTCTATGTGATCATAATAAATGGATGAGATACAAGAATCTTTCGAGGTATGGAAGTCTCCATTCTAATTATTGAGAGTAGAATTTTCTTTTAATGTATTGAATGTTTAAGAATTTTAATCTACTTAGTTATTTTCTCGTACAAATTCGAACTCTGTTGTGTTACTCTCAAATTTGTTATTAAGGCTTTGTTGTGGTAACTTGTTTTTTATATTTTATTTTTTGCATCTACCAGGCTAACAGGGACAGGATCAGTGAATTACCTGATTGTATTGGTTCCTATATTATGTCTAAGTTAACAATCAAAGATTTGGTTACAACCAGCGTACTGTCAAAAAGATGGCTAAGGATGTGGAAATTAAGGAGAAATCTTGTTTTTGATATTCCCAACATGTTCAATATTGATCTTCCACCTCTGTGGGAAGGTGCTGGGCTGGATATGGACCATGAATTCCTTGATCAGGTTACTGATGAATATGTGAGACGAGTTGACCAATTCGTGCAGACCTTCCCAGGGCCAAAGATAGATTCTTTCAGGCTGACCCACTATATTGATGTTCACAAGTATGTTTCTTTTGTTGACAAATGGGTTGCTCGTGCAATTGCAATGGGAGTTGAAGAGATTGCTATGCTCTCGTACCCATCATTTACTACATTTTATGTGCCCAAGATGAAGCGGCCCTACAGCTTTCCCTTTCGGCTTTTACCAGTGTGTAACAAAAAATATTTGAAGCATTTGTATCTGGATAGTTGTAATCTTATGCCATCTTCTCAATTTTTCGCTGCATTCTACTATTTGATAACCCTTCGACTGGAAGCTACATTGGTTGGTGAAGATTTTATGATTTCTTTGCTATCCAATTCTCCATTCCTTCAAGTCTTGCGCTTGAAAAGCTGCAAATTGCCATCTGCTTTAGAGATTGTTGGCCCATCCCTTCACCACCTGGAGGTGATTGACTGTCGTTACAAAGGGAATGTTACGATTTCTGCCCCGAAACTCACTGTTTTTGAACATCGCAACCTGTTGGAGTTGGAGAATATCTTACCCCTTAATGCTCCTCAATTGAGAAAGATATTCTTCCACGCATGGGAAGAGAGGATGATACCTCCTTCAATTTCTCACTTCACTGGTTTTGCTCAGCTTGAATATCTCAACCTGCGCATGACTTCTGGAGAAGTAAGCTATATAAGAAATTATTTTTTAACTATAGATATAGAATGTAATTAACCTCAACTTATGATATCATACATCTTTCTTATAATGTGTGTGTCTGAATTTGCAGATGCCAAGATTGCCGGGAAACATAGCGCCACTTAGGAAACTTAAGCAATTGGAGTTGTCTGTAGATGAAGGTGCTGCTCTAGGGTGCTCAAATATTTTGTGGGTTGTTCTCTTTTTGAAGGCTTCTCCTCTTCTGCAGAAGCTTACATATAGGGTGAGTCTGCATATTTAAGCATAAATCTTTGGGTCTAACTACCCAATTATTAGTCTGACAATATTAACAGCACACTCACTATTTACAATGAAAATCACAACTCACTTGATCACTTGCACACAAGCACTTGCTGTCTCAGAGGACATTATTGTTATGTTGCATGGTCTTTCGACTCCATTATGCATGGGTTTTTCCTTTATCTTTTAATTATTAACTCAATATCTACTTGAAATTCGTTGAGAGTGTTATCTCACATCCAAAATGGAAGCATTGCATGAGTAACTTAAAAGGATTTTAGGCCTCCCTACCCATTTGCAATTTATTTTCATTGGTTTGGATTGTGAAACTGATTGTCAATCAGTTAATTGTTAACTCAAAATCTATAACTGAACTAACCTTTGATTTGTTTTGATTGTAAAACTGATTGTAAATCATTCTTCCTGCAGCGTCCGGAATCACCTCCTGGCTTCTCTGAAAATGAAAGAAGTGAAAGATGGCAACCGGAGGAGTTCACCCATAATCAACTTAAAGAAGTTGAAATAGCTGGATGTGTAGGTAATTGGTTCGAAGTTGAGCTTGCTATTTGCATGCTGCAAAATGTGCAGGGTCTTGAGCAAATGGTCTTGAACCCCTCCCAAAGGTACTATTACGGAGGTGGGAGTTGGATTGATGATGAACAAAGCACGTGTCTCGGTGCATCTCGTTATTGGGCAGAGGGGCCGGGAAATAGTTGTTGAAAAGCTTCGAGACAAAGTTCCTGGCAGTGCAAAACTCATATTGTTATGACCACCTATTTCGACTTCTACTAGGTTTGTGTTGGTCCTATGGGATGGGGCCCAAGTAATTTCCCTAAAATGAAAGACATCAAATATATGTTTATGATTAAAATTTTAAAAAAAAACTATATAAATACACAATGACATTAGATGTCAAATATAACCAATAATGCACTTTTAGCTCATTTTCATTCTAACCAAGGTAAAATCTAAGAAAACACAAAAAGGAAGTAAAAAGCTATAAAATGTCAAGAACTAACTCAAAATAATATGTGAATAACATGAAAAATCATGTGTAAAAATGAACCGAACACTCGGCCCAAGTTTTTGTGCCATGCCGAAGCACGGCCCATTAATATTCGTGCTCGTGCCGTGTCGTGCCTCATTTAAACGGATTGAACTCATGCCGTGCTGGGCCTACCCGTCCCGTTTGACACCTCTATTCACAAGTATGATTCTGTTGTTGAAAATGTTTATCCCATGCAGTTGCAATGGGAGTTGAAGAGATTGCTATGCTCTCGTACCCATCAATGGGATGTGAAGATATTCATGTGCTATCGTACCCATCACTTATGAAGCTTGACAAATACAAGAGTAAGGTGATCAAGGGGAAGCTGCCCTACAAGTTTCCCTTTTGGCTTTTACCTATGGATAAAAATGCTTCAAACTCTTTGAAGCATTTACATTTGGACAGTTTTATTCTTAGACCATCTTCTCAGTTTTTTGCTACATAATGAGGGTTATCTAAGGCCTTAGATAAGGACTTATCTTTTAACCATTAGATACAACTAACTAATTTGATATAGCGGCTAATCAATTTGATCTAATGGTTAAGAGATATAACCTCATCTAATGACATTATCAAGAATTCTACCACGTTTCATTGGTGGTAGAGTTCAATTGCCCAATTTTTTTCTTTTTTTAAGTACAAGTGATAATCTAAACTACATGGGAGGGGAGTTTCTCACACACACATACAACTATGATGTTGTGGGGATTCGAACCCGAGATATGTGGTTTGCAAGTCAAGGCCCTTTTCTACTGGGCTAGACCCCGTTGGCTCCATTACCCAATCTTTGTTGCCCAAGAAAATGAAAATGCCCAAACCGACATGTCATTGCATTTATAACAGCCTTCAAAGCCAAACTTAGGCAATGGGTCGAATCGGGGATGGGTATGTCATTCCCATCCCCATCCCCTTTAAGCATTTTTCCCCCATCTCCGCATTCATACCCGCAATATTCTAAGCGGGGATTCTCCATCCCCGCCTTCATTGGGGAATGGGTTCCCCTACCCGCCCCATTACTAAAGAAAAACCAATAAAAAATATACTTTGTCGAATGAGAAAAAAAAACACTAGGCGGCTGATTTGATTTCCTATTAGTACTATACTATATTCGCCTTATTCGCACAGTTGAATGTTGAAGTCGAAGAGATTTCCTATTATTATATTATATAATAATAGGAAATCTCTTTAATAATATATTTATATAATATATATATAGTTATTCTCTTATCCGGATGTCCGCACGTTATTATCGTGCGGATCCTATTGTAAACAGGCAGGAAAACAGAGAGGGGTAGTACAAAATACACTGCGTCCGCACGATAATAACGTCCGGATGTCCGCATAAGAGAATTTCTGTATATATATATATATAGTCCTGATCTCTTGGACTACAAGGGTCCAAGAGATTTGTGGTCACTCACCGTTGGATGTAAATTCAACGGTTCACTTACTCTTGCACTCCTTTTAAGAAACTTTTTTGAACCATTAGTATCCAACGGTGGGTGACCATAATCTCTTGGACTCCTGTGGTCCAAGAGATCGGGACTGTATATATATATTCTTAACAGGTCGGGTTTGGGTTGGGGATTAAAATATCATCCCCGCCCCTTCCCGATCACCATACCCGATAATTTTCCCATATCCGTTTTTTGTCCTTCATACCCGACCCATTAGGGTCAAAGCCCCCTGAAGACCCTTACCCACGGGGAAAATTTCCATCCCTAGCCAAATCCTAAAATTTTGCTCATAATAACTCAGAAAGCTTTCCCTTTCCTCGCAAAGCATCGCTTGTTTCGATCTGGAATTGGATCAATCTCCAACGATGGCTTGTGTGTTGGCTATTTCGGGTTTTAGAGAAGATGGGTCTGAGGATGAGAAGGAAGTGCTTGAGATTGAGGTCAATGAGGTCCTTTGGCGTCGGTTGAAAAGGTATTATGTTAGTCAATTAATAGTTGTTAATTTCTTTGTACAGTTGGTTAATTAGGGTTTAGGGTTTAGGGTTTAGGCATGGTGACCTAACTAGTTTAATTAATTATTTAATGACAATTGGCGTAATGAAATGCCTATACTTAATAGTATATTGGTTTTTTTATGCGGTAATAATCAACATGTACTTTAATTTAGTCATATGTAACTGCACTAAGGGAGGAGCGTAGAGAAGGAAGCACTTTGCCACAGGAGGAGGGTGGCTGCTACAGAACCCTGGTGGAGAACCAGCAGGTTTATATCCATCCAAGCAGTGCTCTGTTCCAGAAACAACCAGATTGGGTCATCTACCATGAGCTGGTTATGACCTCAAAAGAATACATGCGCGAGGTGACAGCCATAGACCCAAAATGGCTGGTGGAACTGGCACCAAGGTCCTTCAAATTTGCAGAGGCTAACAAGATGAGCAAGCGCAAACGTCAAGAATGCATCGAGCCGCTATATGATAGATACAATGAGCCTAACTCTTGGCGCCTCAGTAGGCGTCGTGCTTGAAGACTGATATATATATATTGGTCTTTATCTTGCATTGATTTCTCTGTAATGTAAAAGGAGATTAGCATTATGCTTTGGTATAGAAAATATAATACATTACCACATGTTGAAGTTTGAATTTCTAAGCTTAGTAGTATACTTCGGAAGAAATGTGAACACCCCCAAACCAATCACCAACTGTTTACTCTTTGTTAATTAATTGCATGTCTAATCGGATTTCCATTTTTCAAAATCTGAAACAGACAAGTATTATTGTTCGTTTTCATTTGTTAAATTAATCGTACACTTGAGTGGCATTTCAATCTTTTTTGTTACGCGGAGTGGCCTTTGGTTGTAAGAATTGCATATCACAGTTGCAGACAGAGCATAGTTGGTCATACTTTTTCAAACTAGTTCCATAAAAAAACCAATTCATACTTGCTAGAATAAGGTTTGTTTTTATGTCTCACTGAGTGTTACATTGGCCAACTGTTACCATTGATAAGCCTCATACTTTGGCTGAATCCCATTATTTTAGAATTAATGTTGTTTTCTGGTTGAACCAACCTCCCATGATTGTATGCAGTCTAACAGTGCCACCGGAGATCCTTACGTCGTGCCGTGGTGATAACTTTCCTCTTCTAAAGTCTTTGTTTGTTTAGCTTCTGCCACTCCTCCTCTTAATTAAAGTAGATGCCTTGACTGAGTTCTTAAGATGCAAGTTTTGATATAAAAAAAAAATTTCTTCTTTTTTTTATTATTTAAGCGTAGTGATGTTGGCACTCTCAATTTAGCTTTCGCCACTCCGAATTGAATCACACTCACAAGTAATGTCATATGCTAAACTGGAAATGTAAAAATCGTTGTTCTTGTTTAAACCATCGTTGGTCCGGCTCTTGATGGAAGTACATGATGTATTCCCCATCATTTACAAAATAAGTAAACAGGCCATGGCTGGTTGTGGATCTTAAAATTTGATGATTTTGGAAGAATTGTGAACCCCCTAACCAATCACCAAAGTGCTTCCTCAAAGTTCACTACAAGTGTAATCTGAAAAAATCAAATTTTGTTGTTCCTTTATCATATTCTAAGCAATATGATCTTGAAGGTTGATTAATTTAATTGTTGTGGGCAAGAATTTCCTTCTTAAATTCCCAAGAAAATTTGATATGGTTATTACCATTAAATAATCATCGTGGTACGCAGCATCTCATGGTAGAGGAGAAACGTGAAAATTGTTTGTTTAAAAAGAAGAGGAGAAACGTGGAGTGGAGTGGATTTAGTTAAGTATATTATAGCAAGGCCAAAGGAGCTCCAGATTTCTCAAGGATTTGCATTCAATAAAGGAAAATGCTAGGCTTACCACATTTTTCATACCACATTTATACCATCTCTCTAATAGAGGTGGGCCCCATTGTATTGGTGGGCTCCACCTCTATTAGAGAGGTGGTATGAATGTGGTATGAAAAATGTGGTAAGCCTAGCATTACCCTTCAATAAAATAATCTGTTGTAGCTCTCAGCTTCATTATGACGTGATTACAATATATTTTGTGATGAGTTTGATATCTAGTTGTGGTAATTCTCGTTGTTACACCAAAACTTTTATCGTAGGTGTGTTGACCCATTATAAGAGATCGTTGTACAGCTCTTAATGTTTATCCAAAAGAAAAAAGGTTATCTAACCTCGAATTGGTTAACATTGTGTTTTTTACTATTATAAGCAACGCCACACAATTATACTCATGATGATAGCTTAATCCACAACCTAATCCTTAATTAGCTTTTTTGGGGAAATAATTCAGCATAAAACTAGAAGATCAAGACATAATTAACAACATAATCATGGAATTACCAGGCAGTTTTCACTGATTACATCTTACAAAACCTCTATGCCATAAAGAGCTAACATGACATGGGCTACTATCTACATAACTCATAATTTACATTTACAAACATGTCAAACAGAGAGTTGAATTTCTAAGTTTCAACCCAACCCCCTACAAGCAACCAATTAAAAAACAGAGCTTGTACATACAGAGCAGCCAAATATTGACCCCAAAAAAAAAAAAGGAAAAAAGAAAGAAAGAACCAATTAACATATGGAGAAATTCACAAGTCAATCGCATCATGATCATGGTCACCAGCTTTTCCGGTGACCGTGCTGTTGCGAACGGGGCGTACCGGCGGTGGGGCTACTACTCTTTGGAGAAGACAAGCCATGATGATCGGCTGCCGTCTTATTATTGTTGTCACTGAATCTTCTAACGTGGTCTTTTTTCTTTGATGCTCTTCTTGTGCTGCTGCTGCTCTCTTTCAACGTTGGCAATGCATACCAACCAATAGAGGTGCATAGTATAGCAACAGATCTCCCGAACACAGTCAACAGCACCAAAATGAATACCATAACCACTGGCAAATAAAAAGATGGCCTTTTCCACAAGCCCAAGCTCATGTCACTGAAACTCCATGACCAAAACGCCCTCCTCTTCTTATCATCAGTCTTGGGTTGCTCCTGGGACACTTCCTTGGTGGGTGTTGAGGGCTCAACGGTAAATTTATCGAGTGGTGTTACATGCTTTTCTTTTACCAGTGCCTGATGTTGATCAGGCTTGCTGATTTTGTTGTTGTTTTGGTCTTCCTTTTTGTCCTTCACTTTGATCACGATCGGGACGGGGACGTCGTCGTTTGAGTCCTTGAACACAAAGCGGACAAACGATATGTCCTGTGGGGGCGTTTCTGCATAAATCTTCTGCCTTTTCTCTTCAAGATCAGCTAAGAGTGCAGAGAACTTGTCAAGGCCGCGGCTTGAGTATGGGTTTTTGCTGTCCTTGCTGCTTCTTCTGGACGATCTTCTTGGAGTTGAACAAGGACTGGAACTTATGGGTTCATCGTGAACATCTTCTGGGTGGAAAAAGCCACAGCTGAAAGGGCTCAACATTTGAAATCAACTGAGTTTTTGAGAGAGAGAGAGAGAGAGTTTGCTGTTGTGGGTTTTTTGTGAGTGGGTTTATATATATATATATATATATGGTGATTAAAAGGAGCTGCTATTGACCAAAAAAAAAAAAGAGAAGGCAGATCCAAACAAAGCATAATCAATTGAAGGTTTGACAAAACATAATCCTGTAGAAGCTTCTTCCGTCCATATGGATTTTGGTGTGGTTTGACTTCTTGGGGAGGAGGAAAAGAAAACAATGCCACGTATACACGTTCGGATTGTTCTTTGCAAATGCAAACCAAGGATATCTATAAAATATTTAAAATTTGAGTTGTTATCTGGTCTTTATGCTTGGAGAAGAAGGGTATTATTGAATTGAACTTTTACCCGGTCTTTATCCAATTTTTTAATAAGAATATATTTAGTTTTTATTTTTATCAATAAATGTTGAGTGACGCGCTTATATTTGTCATCTAGAAGGGCCACTGGCCCACTGGGACCATGAATTATTAGTTGGAGTGGAAGGTTGGCTCGGTTGTTTTTGGTCAACAAAAAGCAAGTGTTAAATTTCACACAAGAAAGAAGCATATCTTCTTTTTAGTTAGGTTGGCGTTGGCATGGGAAAAACAAGTGGTTTATACCTTTTATTCTATCAACTAAATATGACATTAAAATTAGTTTGATTTATGACTTCTCATGCTTTTATTAACACCTACCGTCGCTACCGAATCAAAATAAGTATATGAATCTTTAATTCAATACGTGAAAACTCATAATTAGATTGACTAGAGGGGAGTATTAGCCTAATCTTTCTTGCTTTTATTTATGACTCTCCCAATTCATAACTTCCTTCGTTTGAATGTCTTAATGTGTTAAATTACCTAAGTGTTTTCATATTAATTTGCAGTTAAGAGCAATAATTGCAGTTATTTAAGAGGAAAAATGAGCAATCCATCTCAGTGCTTCCGTCATTGCTTTCTCCATGCAATAAATCAATAGAATCTGTGTGAGGAAGCAAAACTTGTGCAATACGCATGTTTTTTTATTCATTAGATGGATGGCATCACCCGTGAGATCTTTCAAATACAATATATTAATGAAAAATCAAAATGTTTAGTTAATAGGATAATAATCTCAGCCTTAATCTCATTGTTGAAAAACCAAAGCGTTTCATTTGAATAGGATTAAGCTAATCCTTAGCTAAATATGTCATTATGTTTTTTTTCTTTCCCCTTTTTAATATGTCAAAATATGAATGGTATTGCTGCCCATGGATTGATTTGAATATATATATATATATAAAATATTTGAATTGAACCATTCATTTCGTGGAATTTATTATTTAACACATGAATCTAATTTCATTTCATAGCTGATAGCTCCACATGCAAGAAAGAAAGATTTATTTTTATTTATTTATTTATTTCCATTGTATTTACTTCCGCCTGCTGCAGAATATAAAAATCTAAAAACATCAAAATAGATATTCATGATGATGATGAGGTATGCTTAGACGACTAGAACAAGTCAACTTGAGCCGTGAGCGACACGGCAGACCATTTCCACGCGCTTGATCGAATATAAATTAAGAAGAAAATTACAAGATTAATCATCAAATTAAAATAAATTCGCCCAAATTTTTAAAAATAATGGAAATCATATATTTAGGACGAAAGTGGCTACAATTTGTTGCTCTACACTACTCTCGATGACTGTTGTCATCTTTTCTCTTTCTTCTTTTAGAAATTATATATTCGAATGTTCTTAATAAAACTTGAAGTTTTGAGAAAGATAAAAAAAAGGAAATAATAATAATAATAAAACACATTCCCGGCATTTCCAATTCGGAGCGGGGCCCGACATTTCTCACCTGCAAACATTTATTTTCCAGAAGTCTATAACATCTAGAAGTTCAAAGGCATCTTCTTCAGCAAAGCAGATTTCCTTTGTGTAGTGTATACGCACGCTTTTACATGAAGAAACTTTGTTATTGTTACCAAAAAAAAAAAAAAGAAACTTTGTTATCAACTCACTACTATGTAAGGATAGAGAGTGAGTAGAAGTTATTAAATTCTTAATAAGATCATCGACATAATCATTGGCGGTGCATAATTCAATCCAGCCCCCATAAAACCACAGTTTTGTTTTGTTGTTATAAAACCAATATAATCATATTGCCCAATCTCTAGTAAATTAATTAGTTCTATGTAAGTTGCATTTTCACATGAATAAACACGGCATGACTAAGAGACATACATATATCATACAAAAATAGCCACGCAAGAGCGAATTGCCTAATTTCATCAACACAAAGCATCTGCCACCTTGAGAGGTGCCTGACTCTTAATCATGAGGCAGAACGGGGGAACAATACAATGCTCACCAGAATCATTTTCTCACAAAATGAAGATTGTCACTCTCCAGAGTGTTCATCATCATCAAAATTTTCGTCATCCTTCATGTACTTCTCTTGCACCGCTGCAACTGTGAGCTACTTTGTTAAGCAAAACTCATTAAAAATACACCTTCCGATTTCTTTGATTTATATGCAACATGAATATTGAAATACAAAACCACAAAGTTCAGATGTATCAACTAATCAAAAGAACTTCCTGGACATCAAGTTTTTTCAATTCAAATAAAATGCAGCATTACCTATCTGGATATGAGGATCTCATACACATTCTGGTCCACCTAGATGTAAATGTAGAAACCCGGTGACTAGGTTGACTAGTTTAACTCATACCCAGCCAAACAAGTCCAAGTGATGGTAGATCGGAATTATTCTTTCAGATACTTAAACTAGTGGTTTAGTAGGACATTTTCCACAAAAAGTGGACAAATTTGATTCTAAATTATGCTACAGCTTGAAGCATGCATCAAAAAGTGGACAAGATAAAGGAATAAGAGAAAACATATTATTATAGAATCAAATTAAAAGGATATCTGTAATAATCCCAATCAACAGGACCAACTGCAATCTTGCTGAACTCTACTGCGCTCGCTTCTATGCCAGCAAAAATGTATCCATTGCTCTTGTCTATCAGTTTAACTAGATTCCCCACACTCTCTTTATCCTGTAAAGTAGCAACTGACTTAAAACACAGAGTACAAAAAGTTCACGACGTCAGGAGTAAAGTGAAGAGGGATTGGCATGCCTGAATATCTAAAGTTGCAAAATTGACAAGACTGTAATCTTCTACTACATCACAAATCTCCTTAGTGAGCTTTCTGCAATACAAACAATAAACATTTTATTAATATCAAAGCAAGCTTTTCATAACTTTTCCACATGATCAAATGTTAATCACACCTGTACTTAGCCGAGCGAGGATCCTGATCAAGACTGTATTGAAGATAAGATAGATTCTCTACATCTGTATAAAAATCAAGGTTGAAAGCTGCAGACATCAAAAAGAAAATAGCAAAAATTAGCAAGGATAAGGAGCACCAACATCAGTATCAGATAATTTAAATGTTATGTATAAGAAAGGAACAGGAAGAAAAAAAAAGAACCAGAGCCATACCTAGCTTTCCATAACTCTCTATTAAATCAATCTTAGACAAGACATTTATGTGTGGGAGTTCCATATGAAGCATGGTTGATAAAGAGAGAAGCAATGCACTAACATACTTCCCAGGGTCACTGCAAAGGTGGGCATCAACCAAATGAACTGCAGTCAACTGCATCAAATCAGGAAGCCATCAAGATAACAAGCACAAGGCACATCAACTATCATGGTCCTGGTGAATGGTGCAAGCTACAAAGATTGGAAAAGAAGATTATAACATACCCTGAGGTTTAACTTCTTTACAAGTTTCATGATAACATTCTTGGCACTGGAGTGAAGAAAGAATAGTTCGACTTGGCCAGGGAAATCAAAGAGAAAGTAGTGATCTGCAAAGTTAATAACATTGTTAGGCAGCAAAATACAACTGTTATTTCATCACTGCTCAGGGGACAACATACAAGAACACTAACATGCCATTCCTTGCAAACAAACTATTATGATGCATAACTCTACAGGACTGCAGTTAGATAACCAAAAACGAGAACTGTACAACTTCTCTTAATATAAACAACATGAAAAAAGACAGTTGTAACAAGTCGAAGAAGCAGTATTGATGTATCTCAAGCAAACATCATGACAGGACTGGACATCTCAAAAGTTTCGGGGGGATAAAAGTATGGTCAAGAATAATCATAACCTCTGACAAACTAAAAAAGGATTAGCCTGATCATAATTTCGAGAGCCTGAATATTTAAATAAGTAAAGCAAGACAAAACAAACAAACCTTTTATAAGAGGTTTCAACTTCGCCTCCAACCAGTCAATATTCTTCTCTAGATAATCCATGCAATATACAAGACCTGGATGAACATGACAAAAGAAACTTCAATAGTTGCAGAACCAGAATGGGCCATATACTTTACAAGTATGTTGATCACAAAATCCATTAAAAAACTTCTAAAAGACTATAATATTTCCACACACGAAAAAAAAAAGCATCATTTGTTGAGTCTAACAAAAGCACACTCTTAAGCACCCATTAAAAGGTTAATCATAACTCTATGAGGATCTTGGCAAAAAATAAACAGGAATAGCTGATCGCAAACCATCTGATAACAGCTGACCGTAAACTATCCAATTTTCTTTTTCATTTACAATCCAAACATTGCTAATAAAAGAAAAACAAACATTTGCACATTTTACTTTATCCAAGTGATGAACCAAAAGTGTTTATAGATATTTAGATATACTAAATAAATAAATAAAAATTAATATGAGCTCACCTCCATTTGGACCAAGACCGTGCTCCACCATCACATCACTTAGTTTTATAAGATCCTCTATGTTCACAGCACATTCATATCTAAATTTAAGTAAAGGCTTGACATACTACAAGGAAAGGAAACTACTAAACTGCAAAATATGAAGAATGAAAAGTAAACTAATGAGTAGGATACGGCAATGCATCGTTAGCAGGATCCAAATTGATAACAGCAACTTTTCTGCATGCCCGAAATGATAAAGTTGTCATTGCAGACGATCCAGACAGATTCATATGGAGAATATTGACGCCATAGGAAGGAAAACTTGAAAACCAGAAGCAAAGAGAATGGCCTCTTGAGGCATATATTTGTTTCTGTGTAGTCTCTTTGGTTTGGGCTTTGCCCCCTATGTTACCAAAGAAAAAAACCAGAAGCAGAGGTGAAAATTTACCTTCCAATGAGTTGGAGAAACTGAGACATGCCATTGCAGTAGGTGGTCTTCCCTGACCCAGGTGGACCAATCACCACTTGCCCAAAAACCATTTTCACTTCGTCTTCGTTTTTTTTCGTTGTCAAAACTTCGTCTTCTTCGTTTATGTTGTCGACTGGGTTCCAGACTGAGGAGGCTAGGGCTTGAAATTTGGGGGCGGGTGCTTGAGGCGGCAAAAAAAAGTCAAAAACAATTAGGGTGCGTTTGGAATCCAGGAACTCAAAAACTTCTATTTTTCAAGTTTCAAAAACTTATTTGGTATACAACTTGAAAACCTAGCTCAAGCAATGAGAGACTAGTAGGAAAAAAGATTTATGAAAAAACAGACATTCGGATTTTGGGGGCTTAAAATGTATTTTTAAGTTTATAAAATTGGATTCAAATCCAATATCAGGCTCTTAATTTTCATAAAATGAAAAGGGGGCATTCCGAGAATCGAACTCGGGACCTCTCGCACCCAAAGCGAGAATCATACCACTAGACCAAATGCCCGCTTTGTTAACTATCTACATAAAACTAACTTTATACCACTTTAGTGTGAAAGAATCTCTAATTAAGCCCATGGACCATCTACATCCATTCAGCATACCCCGGGGCCCATTGTTCTGGTGTTGGGGAGGACTATGATTACAGTTTTGGAGACGCTTTATGTCACCTCACTTTCATTCACATGGGATGGGATGAGACCTCCTAATACACAGCACAAGCTTTTGCAGATAATTATGACTTTGCATGTAAATAATTTAAATGTTGAGCTGCTAATACATGGAGGAGGGGCCTATATTGGCAAAATATAGCTCACATTAAGGCAACGCAAAAGTCAATGTGGGGCACCCATGGAAGCATGGAACATGGAAGAGAGCTGTCATCATGATAGAGTGCGGTGGAAGAAGGTAAAAGAATTAGGTTAAAAGACTGGTGCCTCATCATTTCAGACTCGTGCAATGTTACTTTGCCCATGATTTTTCTCATACATGTTTAGGTGAATTAGCGAAAAGAAGCTAGGCAATTCACCATAATCGATATGTTGTTAGATTGTCAATCGAGTAAATTCGTGTTCGATGTAAAACAGTGTAATCATGGAGGAACAAAGATACTTTTGAGAACTGAAGCAAGCAAGCCAGCTAGGCAATTGGTTGATGAAGTGCTGGCATTTGATGGCATGGAGCATCAAACTTACGATAATTAAAGTCATTTGATGCTTCAAGTTCAATTTTTTTTTAAAGGGTTTTCAGGTGTTACCCATCCAAACATGTATCCCACTTATTAGTGTCCCACTCCTAATTTAGCTTGAAACTTAATTAAAGCAAACGAACTTTATTTATAGTCATTTTCTGATCACCCCAACTGATCAACCAATAGATTGGGCCATCCATGTTGGCCAGGCCAGCTATTAATTTTGTAATGAAGTCAGCAAATTTGGTTTATATCCCTTTTGAATTTCCAGCTACCATCTCATAATGCAGAAATCAATTAGGAAAAAAAGGAAAGAAATAGAAAGAAAAAGCAAATGCATGGTTTATATGCAATGTAATGTAAGCCTTTGTTTTCATTTGGAGGACAGGGGGGAAGCTAATTAAGAAAAAAATATCTAACAGACAGAGAGTGGTAGGTGGGTGCTTGGAAATGGGACAACATGATTGCTAATTGCAGCTAACTTTAATCATATTCATCCACAGTTGTGCTTTTGGTCTCTGCAATCCCCTGCAACCCACATATTTTGATCTCCCTTATTCATTTTTCTTATCTCCTTCAGTTTTTCTTAGGGGGAGAGAGAGAGAGAGAGAGAGAGATAGTGTGAACAGGAAGAAGTCATGGCATTTGCAGGAACAACCCAGAAGTGCATGGCTTGTGACAAGACTGTGTATCTGGTTGATAAGCTAACAGCCGATAACCGTATCTACCACAAAGCCTGCTTTCGATGCCACCACTGCAAGGGAACCCTCAAGGTAGTACATATATCTTACATTGTTTCACTAACTTAAGACTTAAAATCTCTCTTTGGCAAAATTCTGGGGACAGATTGTTGAATTAAAGAAGCAAAATGGATCTCATTTTGCTTGAAGTTTTTTTTCATTCTTCTGGTCCTATAATGCTATAAGACTATATTTCTTCAGAATTCCCATCTGTATGATCAAGCTACTTTCTTTCTTGTTTAGAGTAGATACCCTTTCTTCTTTGGCCTAAAACAAAAAACCTTTTAGCTATTTACAACGACCTGGTAGATATTCTTTCTTGTCCAGTCACATTGGAAGTCTTATGCTTATCAAGTCTCACCTGCATCTTGATATTACAGAATCATAGATCAGACCCCCAAAACTTGATATATATGTGTAGTTCAAACCCAAGAACAGAACTAGATCAGTTTCCAGATTGGCAACCTTATCATCTACTAGTTATTCTGGCATTGTTCTATCCAAGAATTATTCTTTATAGAGATATGATTTAATCTTCATCTGTTGGCTGTTGCCCATATGATGATTCGTCTCTCACAACAACATACATGTTCTTGAAGTATGTTTTAAAATTAAAAGTTAATTCCAGCTTCCACATTTTTGGTTTTCATATACAACTCCGTTGACCAAAATATCATTTTGCAGCTCAGCAACTACAATTCATTTGAGGGAGTGCTGTACTGCAGGCCACATTTTGATCAGCTCTTTAAAAGAACTGGCAGTCTTGACAAAAGTTTTGAAGGTAAAACTAAAAATTCACCAAATTAATTAAATCTCTCTCTCAGTGGTTCAAGGTGATCAAATTCTGTTTCATTTTCCTTTTCAGGGACACCAAAAATTGTAAAACCAGAGAGACCTGTTGATAATGAGGTATATATTCCCCAGAAATTTAATTGCTTTAATATGGATCATACAAGTCCTTAATATCTGCTCATCATCTTGATGATAAACTGTTTTAACAGAAACCTGCAGTAGCCAAAGCTTCAAGTATGTTTGGTGGAACCAGAGATAAATGCTTTGGCTGCAAGAATACTGTTTATCCAACAGAAAAGGTAAGACCAACTTCTGAAATTATCATTTCTCCACATGCTGTCATCAGCAAAGAAACCTAACATTAATATTTTGACATTGATCAATAGGTTACTGTGAATGGAACTCCTTACCACAAGATGTGTTTCAAATGCTCACATGGAGGATGTACAATCAGCCCATCAAACTATATTGCGCACGAGGGCCGACTCTACTGCAAACACCACCACACCCAACTCATCAAGGAGAAAGGAAACTTAAGCCAGCTTGAGGGTGACTATGAGAAGAACACCGTCGATGAGAATGCCAGTGCCAGAGAAGTTGCTACCGAAATATGATACAAAGAATGGATAACTTTTTTTCCCCTTAGCATCCCTTCTTTATGTGGTGTTGCTGTCCCTGATACAGATGGAGTCCTTTGTATAATTGAAGTGTGTGGGTTCATTCATTTGCTGTTTTTTAGTTTTGCTGTGAGGTTGTGAATGCTACAATGAGATGCCAAAACCTATTTTCAACTAGCCCCTTTCCTAAAGACCCAAATGAGGCTGTTTTTTTTTCTCCTCTTATTGTGTTCTTGTTGGCATTGAATAAATGTTGATATGTCCCATTGTTCTCTCTATCTTACTATGCAAGCTCTCTAACACCAAAAGAACAGTTCTCATTCAAGCTGAGTGGTCTTAAATTAAAAGTAATAAAAATGGTATAGAGATTTAGTTATGAGCCAACAGGTAATTGAACATTTTATTAGATGATTCCACAGAAGAAAATTTTCAGAAATTCAACCATTGGTTTTGCAATGGAAGTTATAGTACACAGTGCCACAGCATTAAGTGGCAACAAGCAAAGGGTGTCTGTACAAAAATAAAAAATAAAAAAATTCCCAAAGTAGTACAACAGTCACAACAAATGCTCCGCGGTGTCAAGAAGACAACCATTCTTGGCAACATGCTTCAGGTCTCTGATAAAACTATCTTGAAGAAATCCAAACCCAAACGTTCCATCCCAATACTGCCAAATCCGCCCCTGAGCATGCAGTGGGTTTGTGGTAGTTCCTGCCAAGTGTGGAATAGCCAGATCATGACTGAAGTTTATGCAAAGAATGCGAGAGACTCCTTTGTTTCCTGTGAGAGGGAGATGCTGGTGAATGTGAGCTGCTGCTGCAGTTGGTTGAAGATGTATCCGACTAGTATACAAATTTTCTTCCTCTGGGGAAAATGGAGACTCAATAAAAGTAGGGTTCATTGTCCAAAAGACCGGGTGTTTCCTGATAACATGTGCGAAGCTGCAAAAATTTCCAGACGAGTCGCAAACCTTTTGGCAGGAAATGCCCCCAATGTCATCATATGCAACAAGGTAAAAACCCAAGGTCATGTCATCATAAATTCCCTGCAGTTGGAAGAAGAAGAGGGGGTCAATTAAGCCACAATTGAAACCTCTTGTGAATCCACCATCTTGCTATGACACATTACAATAAGCAAGAGTGAAAGGAGCAAAACCAATCAGTTAACACTAGAGCTGCCTCTTACACAAAGTTTGGATGCCCAAGGTAGATTGATCCAACTATCCTAAGACAGCAATCTGACTTCTAAGCAGTCCCATGTTTTCTGTACTAACTTATACCAAGTAGTTTGGGAGTTCTACTTGGTACAAATCAATGAAGCATAAGCACCGACCTCAATATTCAAGCACTTCTAAAATAAGGGATTCATGTAGACAGATCTCTGTTCCTAATTCTACTACATAACAAATTGATGTGGATTTGTTTGTATAATCTAAGAACACGAAGACCAACCTGATAAACCATCCAATACTAACCTTACCGAAGCAAAACACTCAGAAATACAGCCAATGGAAATTCTTGGAGAGAATAGTCTTATAAGATAGGAAGCAAATTCAGGAGCCAGTTCTAAATTCCAAAATACAAACTAAATAAAATGTAGTCCACCAACACTGAATGGCATAGTTTGTCCGACAAGCACTTCACAAGCAAAATCAGGAGAAGATGTCAATATCTGTATCTCTGTAATTAGGCATAGAAACTGCAACAACAACCTTAAAGCATAAAACAACTGATTTTCCAACTTTCAGCTGAATCATACAAGCATAAAGGAAAAAAAGGCACCTTCCATAGGCCCTGTAAAGGCCGAGTTGGTGTAGGCGAGCAATCAACAATCTTCACGAAATGCTGAGGCTCCAACTTCCTCCTGGCCTGCTTTTCCTTCTCTCTCCTCCTCTGCCTCCTCGAAGCTCTATCTCCACCTGGGCTGGTCCGGTTCGCAAAGTACTGATAAATCTCCACCACCAACTGGTCCGGTGATGTCCCTGGGGACCCACTAGTCTCGGCTCCAATCAAATCCTCACCGACCCCACCATCGTCTCCGCGCCCACTAACTGAGCTGGAACTTCTCCGAGCCCCAAAGCTCATATCTTCCTCCACAACAAAATGGGTTTTCCCCATTAAGCTCAAATTGACCGGAACTAAATCGCTCTCCGCAAACTTGAACCGCGAGGAATTAGCGAAATCTTCCGAAATCTCGGTCCGGCCTTCCGGGTCGAGAAAGTTCAAAACTTGGCCCTCCGGCGAGAGACTCATCCACAAAAAGGGTGCCTTTACGACACCGTATGTACCGTCCTTGGCCGGAGAGACCCGGAAGCCGGTCATGAACGATGGGCCCCACTCGAAGAAAATCAACGGTGGAGATGTCGCGATGCCGCCTTGGCGCCAGAATCCAATCAGATTTTCCCAATCGCTGAGGGTCTGGTAGAGAATTCTGTAGGTGATTTTCCCAATTCCCCATTTCTTGATCTGGGTCTTGGAGCCCCACCTGCGGTCGCACATAGAGAACCAAAGCTTGCCATCGTTTTTGCACAGCGAAACGAACCGTTTCGATGTGCAGGCGAAGCTGGCGATCTCGGGAGGCGTGAGGAAGGAGAGAACGCAGAGCTGGACGTCCTCGGGGAAATCGGCGAAGGAAACGGAACAACCCAATTCGTCAATTGTGAGACTTGTGTCTTTGACCGTCGACATTTTTTGTTTGGTATTCGGCTTGATTTTCCAGGTAAATTTGGGAATTTTCTGGGGAAAATTGGTGGGAAATACAGGTAGTTGTTGTGGAGGTGTTGGACAAGGGAAAGAGAAGTGTTGTGTTGGATTGAATTTTTGGAGATTCTTCGACCATAGGGAATCATTCTTCAACGTGTTGGGTTGAATTTGGAATCATTCTTCGACCAGTACATTTACAGGGTTTGTGGGGGTACAATTGTAATTTAGCAGATTATTACATAGATACGGTATTTTTTGTTTCATTTGTTGGTAATGGAGAGGCCGGAGGCCCAATAAACTAAACTAATCAGGAATAAACTTAGGCTTAGCTAAGGCCAACAAATCTGCTGACCCACAAATATATGGTACTTCATTCTTTTATTTGGCAACTCTTTTTTTCATCTAAGAAAAATATTCCCCACCTATTTTATTTCCCTATATTCCCCCGACAATTGTTAATTTTAGTGAAAATACACTTATTTATCAACTCTTAATATTCAATGTAATAAGTCGATGGGATCTAACTCAGTGGAAAACAGCCTTGATTTGCAGACAAGAGGTGTTAGATTCGAACCACCATAGCATCTTAGTTGTGTGCGTGAAATCGTCATTCCTTCTAATTTAGACTATCGCTTTTACTAATATATATATATATTCGGTGCAATAATGTCAACATGATCTTGACCAGTGATCTCATATTCAAACTCTCATAACAACTTCGTAGTGCGTGTCAAAAAACCCTCGTGTATAGGGTTTTATTATTATTTATATTTCTATAAAATGGGTCTTTAGGTGTTTTTTCTATCATAAAATGGAATTTTGAATAACTTATTTATAAATAGGCATGTACATTTATTTTCTTCTTCATACCCATCATTTTTTTTTCTTGAAAAATAAGTAGATTTCATTAACCAGAAGCATTGGTTACAATAAGGTCATCAATAATACAATGCATTAGTCACGCATGTCCTTCTTCTAATCAATAATAAGGATGTAAAGCAATACAGGCAATAGTATGAGCTACTTTATTACACTCCCTAGGTTGAAGTTTGACTTCCTTTAAAGAAAACTGCACGAGCAAGTCTCTCACATCATCCACAATGTTGCCGACATTAGCCCACATAGTCTCCCATAAATTAATCATCATAACAGCCTCAGAAGAGTCAATTTCTATGAGGAGATGGAAAAACCCAGCATCTGCAACAAATAAAATTCCTATATAATTCGTTTGCAATTCTTTAGCTAGAATGGAAATCCCACAAGGGCTTTGTATAGCTAGAGCACCCATAAAATTTCCATAATCATTTTGAACTGCACTTGTACTACGCAAGCCTGTTGTGTTGTCAATAGCTCCATCAACATTGAGCTTATAGAAATTATGATACACATTCCTTTGATACCCATCAAATATATGATACACATTCCCTTGATATAATTTAAACCTAATGGATATAATTTATTTATTTATAGTTCTGTAATTTTACCAAGAAATTTGGTATAGTGAAGAGAAATCGATTTGTAACTGTATGGCGCGAAGAATCACTATTAATAACTATTAAGAATTCTTTCAATGCACACATGCTTGCATTTATATTCACTACCATCAAACTCATACATAAAAAAGTAATTCAATTCAACGGCATCGAAGCTCTCTCACAAGTCACTGGTATTCGATCTAGACCGTCGAAAGTCCTTGATCCTACCGTCCATCCCCGAACTCCCACCACCCGTCCGATCCCTAGAACCACGGCGCTTAAGCTTCCCATCCCCATCGTCAAAAACTTGACCCAGCACCTCCTGAACCGACTCGGGACTCAAATACGACTTCCCCTGCAACGCGGCCGAGAACGAGTTCAAGAACTCAGTGTAAGCCGGAATCACAAGCTTCACGGTAGCCGATCTAATCTGCTGCCTCAAGTCAACCTCCGGAATAACACAAAACCCCTTGTGCCTCTTGGAAATGTCGTCCAAGCCCTTCATGAACGCCTCAATTTTCAACCTCACCAGCCCCACCTTCGCCTCTTTGCTCTGTTTCTCCAGATCATCCTGCTCCAAGATCCTCACCAGTGGGACCCACGCCTGCTTCTGGTACATGTAAGCAGATTCCTCGGCCACCACTTTGTAGTTCTTTTTCAAGTACTGGTCTCCCAAGAGCTTCCCGAGCTCTGTGTTTCTGGTCCTCATGTAAATGTACCAGTAAGTGTTCATGGAAAACACATGAGGAAGAGGGATTGAAATACCCAATTTGTCCCTGCTGTTGTTATTGTAACCCGAACGTTTTGCCTCCACATTCCTCTGCAAAGCTTCCATGATGTTGCAAATGGCGTCTCTGAGCAGATTCTCATCAGTTTCTGGTTTGGACAAAATCCCTGCTTTCCAAATTTGCTCTGTTCTTAAAACCTTGGCCATGGCGACACTGTAATTCTCTGTTGCTAAGTATTTCAAGTAGTTCACAGCGTACCTTACTATTTTAGGCACTGACCCATCTGGAGGTGGAGGCAATCCATCTGAACTGCCTTCAATTTGAAGCCCAAATTCCCAAAACACTTTACTTGAAGCATGAATGAGAAGCTTCTCAAGTTCCCTGAATCTTATGCAGATGTCGGCTCCCGATTCGCCGTCGAACACCTCAGAGAATCCAGGCTTGAGCTTCTCCAAGGAGTCGAACATGTCCAGGAGCTTGAACAGCTTCTGGGGCTCTTTGCTGCTCCTGGCTACGCCTTCTCCGAACCTGAAGAACACCGCCATGATTTTGTCTGCGATTTTCGCGAAGCATTCTGGCCAGATCAAACCCTCCATTATGCCGCCTAGTACTTGTTCACAGAGCTTCTTCTCTGATACAAGCACTGCTTTGACTGCAAGTTCAAAGTGTTGGATCCAAAGGGTTATGGCTGTCTCTAAGCTCTCCCATGGCATTTCATCTATTTCTTCTGGAGTGTGACTTTTTAAGTACTCTGGGTTTAGCCTCATTAGTGCTTTGGCAACTCTTTTGTATCTCACCTGTTGAACACCAAAAATTATAACTAATAAGATTTAAACTTCAAAGGGCCTCTATTGCTACATGGATTAATGTTCTTTTAGTAGATCATACATTCACGCAACATTCAGCTTAATTAATATTGATTATATGTGAATCATACATTCATGTAAATGGTGTCACAAGTTAAGCAAATTTGTCATATAATGTGATTCGCTAATATGATCTAAAAATGTGACGCTTTTAACGTTACTCAAAACTAAGGAGGATGCAACCGTGCTGAATTTACCTTAACATAAATATCGATGCATATGTCCAAGCAATCATCGGCATCTAGGGTTTGTGAAATCCTTCTAAGAAGTTCAACCTCCAACTCAGTCCCCAAATCAGAACCCATGATCACCATCTCATCACCCCTATCATCTTTATCAGCAGCCTGCAACTCCACGACATTTCGATGCCTTATCTGCTCCAAAATGCTCTCATACTCATCCTGCAAATTCAGCAGAGCCTCATCAAGCAACCCTTCAAATCTCATAGCATCCACCTCTGTTTCATACAGAGCCTTGAGAGTGACCAGAGTTTCTCTCAACCTATGCGTCCTGTATTGATCAGTCGCCTTCGTTCGGCTCAAGAACTCCACCACCTCCTGAAGCCTCTGGATCACCGGCTCTCCCTCCTGACAAATACAATCGATTGAAACCTTAAGCTGATCAACACAATCCACATATTTCACAAGTTTCTTGAGCCTTTTGCTCGTTGATTTCTCGGTTGACATTTTCTCCGAGAGTTCGAGCAGCTTGTGCTGGATTGACTCGGAGAGCTTGAAGTTGTCGAGAAGAGCAAGAGCTGGAGTTACAGCTCTGTTAATTCTAGTCTCCAAGGCTTTGGTGGCCATGGCTAACGACTGTAAAGGAGCCACTCTTCTTGAAGATGTCAACAGAGTCTCGTCTATGACCTCAAACTTGTTGTCCATCTTTCGGAGGCTTTCTTCCATCTTGGCCGTTGCTTTCAGTATGATTTTCAGGTCTGAACATGTTAGCTCGAGATCAGAGAGCCTTGAAGCTGCTTTGTAATTGGACCCCATTAATTCTTCTGAGCTTCAATGGCTGCCTGTGAGAGGCTGTGATGTTATGGAGCTATATGAATATGATGCGTTAACAAGAGGGACGGTGTGTTTGGGGGGCAGAAGAAGACAAGGACGTAACATCGGGGAGGCTGCTATCGATGCAAACTAAGAACAAATGGCATTTGTTTGTTGAAAGAAACAAATGGGAAATTTGAAATTAGGGAATGCGCTCAGCCGGTATTGTGGAAACCCCCATGAATCAGTCCAATGGTGAAAGTGTCAAGCCCGGTTCATGTTTGCCTGGAAGTCAATTCCCAATGATGCCATTTGGGCTTCAGTTAATTGATGATGGTTTTTTGGGTTTATAAAAAGATTAAAAATGTTCACATACATGAAAATAAATTTTAAAATTCTAGATGACAACTCATTTACTAGAATTCCGTTTGTTTATGTTTGATGTATTGCACGTGTATATATTTTGATTCATAATTAGAATAGGCTATATAATCTGTCACATGATTTTGTGAGCATAACTTAGAAACTCTTTTGCTATCGTACCATAAGAAAAACAATGTTGCAAACACATACGATGTTCACATCTACTTTACGTACTAGGAATGAAGAAAATCATGAATCAACGAATTTTATATAGGGGAATCAAGGAATTGAAATTGGATTCAACTACTTCTCTAGTTGATCGCATTCATGATTTTAGAAGTATTTGATTACGAATTTTAATGTCAAACACATGTAATTTTTTTTTTATTCCTTATGTATTAATAAAAGCACATGAAAGTCATAAATTGAAATCATTCTCATACCGATATATTAGAATCACATTCCAATACTCATTCATATCAATAAACATGTCATAAAGTTCATTAAAATATTGCATTAGTGTTTGATGATCATGTGTGACAATTTAAAGTTTCATGCTAAATTTCACAAAAAGTGAAACCATCACTTAAAATTACAACCCAAAAAAATAAAAAAACTTTGCAATGTACCAATGAACTATAAAAAAAAAGAAAGTAAGATTCATTATTTAAAATTATTATTAAAAAAACGTAATTTCAATGTTCAAATGTAATTGAAGAAAATCAAAATCCTCACGTTCTAAAGAAAATCAAATCAAATCAAATTAAAATCCTTATTTGGGGATTAAAAGTTAAATTTCCCAACATTCTAAACAAAATTAAATTTTGAAAAAAAAAACAAAAAAGAAAGGGAATGTTGTGCAGTGATTACGTGGCATCATTATGGCGCAAAAGGGCCAACTCTCGGGAACCTTCTGGTAATTCCCGTGGTACATCGAACACTCGTGGTTAGGCGATTGGGCTTCGTCACAGAAACATTGTTGTGCTTGTGCCTGAGGAACCTCGAAGCTTTTGGTGTGCAAAAATGGCGAGATCTCTACGACAGGGCTTGAACCTCGCTCGAGCTCAAATGCTATCGCGGCCAAGATGGCTCTATTCACAATCGGAGGCGTTGGTGGAGACCAGAACCAATGACATCGGCATCATCTCTGGGATCCCTGAAGAACATCTACGACGAAGGGTACCCTCTTCAATCACTTGAAAAAATTTCCAACTTTTATTTTCATGTGAAAATTTATTTTTAGAGGAAGTTAATTTTGAGTAATTTGGATTTGGGCGTGCCCAGGTTATAATCTATTCACCTGCTCGAACTGCAACCCAACAAGGTTCTGGGAAAGTCGGGAAATGGAAAATTAATTTTCTTTCGACACAGAAGTGCGTATGTTATTGGATTGAGCATCTTATGCATGCATAATTAGGCGATAAATATTGTTAATTCCACAGATTTTACATAATTAATGTATATATCTGTAGCGTTGGGGCATAACCCAGCTTGTTCAGTCTCACATAGTTAACATTTGGTCATATACTATGATTCAATTAGTTGTGCTCTGTTTTCTTTTACAATTTTAACAAGCAATATTTGTTGATCTGGAATTCAAATTACTGTTGAATGGCTTCATTGGCATTTTGTGCAGGTGGGAAAACCCATTGATGGGTTGGACTTCCACAGGTGATCCCTATGCCAATGTTGGTGAGGCAGGACTGACTTTTGAAAGTGAAGAAGCTGCAAAGGACTTTGCTGAGAGACATGGTTGGGACTATACGGTGTGTTCCTCTTCAAAATTTTGCTGATAAGTTTCTTTTTCTACTTGTCAAATTGAAGTAAAATTCTTCAATATTGCACACTCTTTACACACCATGAACTGTTGTGCAGGTCAAGAAGCGCCACACACCACTTTTAAAGGTTTGGAAATTTTCCTCGAGTTTTTTTTATTTAAACCGCATATTTTTCTTTTTCTTTTGTTCACCTTAATACTTAAATCATTAAGCTTTTAAATTTTATTATTGCGTAAAAAGACAAAAAAGTCATCCAACTTAATAATTAACCCTAGTATATCTATACACGCCCCACCACTCTTCATGTTAATTTGATTATGATAACTTACATATCAATTTATCTGTCAACATTTCTCTATCAAAACCTCCTAGTTCATTCTCAAATTTTTTTTAAATAAAAAATAATAATAAAGAAAATGTTGCTACGCATTTGACAACAATGTTTTTATCTCTTTAAGTGCCTGTTTGACATTGATTATTTGGAGTGATAAGTGATTTTTTACAAATTTTTGAAAGCACAACTCGTTTGGTAAAGCAGTAAGGGAAAGCTGGTATAGAGCTGCTTTCATTTTCTGATTATGCGGCAATCAGTTTGGAGAGGCACTAGAGTTTAATGAAATTTTTAGAATTCCAAAAATAACCCCATATGTTTTCATGCTTGCGTCTCTTTCTCCTCGTTCGTCTACTTCCCATCGTTCATCTTCACGCCTTCTCTTCCATGTTCTTTAGTTTAGAGCTACTCTTCTCATTCTTTTCCTTCAATTTTTCTTGTTGGATTGTTGAAGCACTCTTGAAGCCACAAGAATCAGGTAAGAAACATATTAGGTTTATTTTTCTTGTCAATTTCATTCTTCTCAATTAGGGTTAGAGAAGCTTCTCATTGATTTGGGTTTATCACAAAACTCAAACTGATCCTAAACCATGAAATTGATTTTAAACGCTTCAATTTCATTTTGCTTTCTAAATTGTTAATGAATTCCAACCTTTTGATTTAGTTCACGAAGTGGTTGTTGATATACGAAACATTGTAGAACCAAAACAATAACAAACGGACAAGAAGAAAATAGCAAGACCCAGAGAGATGAAAACATATTTAATACAATATATATGTATATATGTAAGTGAAAGTGAAAATGATTTTCCTTTTACCAAAAACACTTTATCACAAAAGTTATTTCAACATATTGTCCTTTTTAGTCATTATACATAGCACTAAACACTTTCACACAAAAAATTTACCAAACATTTAGAAAATGATTATTGTACCAACATCACGTTTAACAAAATATTTACCAAATGTTGAACAACTTTCTCATACAGTTGATTTCTTTCACAGCAAATTTGACAACGATTATTTTCACACCACAACAATGCCAAACTGGCCCTAAGTAATGTGAGGTTGAGGTGGACTTAGAGTAGTGAGGGGAAGACAATGGGGTGCGGGGTGTGAGGTTAATTAGTTTTATTTATTTATGTTGATTGTGTATTTAGGGATAGTTTGGGAAGATAGTGAGATTTTATTAGAAATTGTGGAAATTTGAAGAGATTTTCTATTTAAACCCCGTACTTCTCTTTGTTCACCCCAATACTTAAATCATTAAGCTGTAAGTTTTATTATTATGTAAAAAGACAAAAAAGGTCATCTAACTTAATAATTAACCCTAGTACATCTATACACACACCCCACCACTCTTTATATTAAGTTTTAGAAAAATACAGACTCCTCTACATCCTATTTAAATTGGATCAGGACAGATGTCAAGTATAAATTGGATTAGATCAAGACAAACTCCTCTACTTTGAGAGATGTAAAGTTGTTCTATTTCTCTAGAAAATATTAAATTTCGAGTTTGGGGTTCCATTTCTTTGTGTTTTTTTTGCTAGGAACAAAGAAAATTGTGGGGTTTAAATAAAAAATATCTTTTATTTCTTATTTTTTCAGTTTGGGGTGTATTTAAGGGTAGTTTAGGAAGATAGTGGGGTTTTCTTAGAAATTGTGAAAATTTAAATTAAAAGATGGGGTGAACTTAGAACATGAGGTGAACTAAGAGAAGTGTAGGGTTTAAATAGAAAATTTCAATTTGGATTAGAAGTTGGTGTGAACAAAAAGTGTAGGGTTTAAATAGAAAATTTCAATTTGGATTAGAAGTTGGTGTGAACAAAAAGTGCGGATTTTGAATAGAAAAACTCTTTTCAGATAGATTAGGGACAGGGACAACTTCAAGTTATGTATGGTGTTCGTCTGAAGTATGTATTAATTTAAGCTTTTGATCATGTGTAGGTTAAGACATATGCAGACAACTTCAAGTGGAAGGGCCCTGCAAAGAGTGAAAAGAGTGCAGCGGATACTGCGCGCATATGAGATTACTCTTCTGGAGGCCTATGAGTACCTATGCTTAGTTTCTTCATCAATCTTGGTATCATATCATCCCCGTTGTTAGTTATGTAATGTTATTGAACTGAAAATAATTGTGATTATGAACAACAGAACAAGTTTCTCTCTCTTAAAAAAGCTGACCATACATATACTCAGCCTCAGACTCCTTATATATGCATATACATGAAAAAAAAATATAGTAGACACTGAAGGTGCACTTTCTAGTGAGCTAGCTACGCTACATTTTAATTACATTATTTGACATTTCAAGCATTAGATGAACTGGACTGAGATCCCTCTTTGCTGTGAGTGTGGAACCTCCAACTAAAGAGGTAGTCCTTAGTCTCACAGGACAGCTTGATCACATCACAGAAAGCATTGATTGCATGCTTATTCATCTCATTTCCCCACTCAATCCTCACCCAGCATGAAAACCCATTTGATGAAACTGGTACCCCTGACTCAGAAAGCTCAAGTATGACCTCCCCACTGATCCTCTTGCAAGAGCTCCCTCCGAAACGCCCATCACTGGCCACCATAGAATCGAGCCATGAACACTCTGGCTGGCCCACCATCTCCTTGTAAGCAGAGTTTGCCATCCTCACCTTGTTGTGTGAATCGGATATGATTGCTGGCAGGGCCTCAGACTCCACCTCGTCCTCAACATCCTCTGGTTTCTTAGGAGCTTGCTCTGCTGGGGCTAGGCTTAGGTCTGTTTTGATGCACCCAACACTTATGCTGGAGCCCACAGGTCGAACTGGCTGAGGTGCTATGACATTGATTGGTGTAGGGGTAGCGGCACTTCCTTGTAGTTGCTGCAGCAGATCTTTTTCTTCTGGAATTTCAGCCACAATGTTCAAATCTATCAGCTTCTCCTCTCCTTCACAAGGTTTAATTAACTCAAACTCAGCTGGCACCATTGGTTGGTTGGTCACAACAGGAACTGATGGAGGAGGAGGAGGAGGAGGAGGAGAATGAGGAGAAGGAGGAGCAGGGTATTGAAGAAGAGGCAGAGTCATCAAACTGGTGCTTTTGACTGCATCAAAGCTTGTTGGCATGGGGAGCTGTGAAAGAGCATGAGCAAAACCATCCAAGGTGAGATTTTTAGCCGGATATGTTACATGACAAGGGGTAGAAAACCCAAACACATGATGGGTCCTCTGCCTCTTGAAGGTTGTTGGTGACAGAGCAGATCGACCTCTCTTTCTAGTCCTGGTGGGTCTGGCCTGCAATTGTGGCCAGAGGTTTCTAAGGTAAGGAGACTCTCTGATCTTCTTAGATAAGGATGGATTCTCACCTGCTGAGTTTGCTGGGGTCTCAGGTTTAGGTGCTATGGGCCTATACCTAGACATAATCTCAGCAGTTTTCTCTGTGTTGGTGTTGTAAGGATTGAGTGTCTTGATCATGGTGGTAGGTGCTTTTCTTGACAGCAAAAGTCTAAGCCCCACCAGCTATTCTGTAATGGTGATCACTGGAGACCCAAAAGAGAGCTTTTGAGAGAGAAATGCAGAAGGCAGGCAGAGGAGAGCTGTGAGGAAGGAAGTGAGAGAGGAGATAGGGAAGGAGGAGGAGGACTTGCAGTGGTTTTTGAAGAGGGATTGATCTTGTAACGGGTGTATTTAAGAGTGACAAGTGGCCAATGAGAGAAGGGCAACATGAAGCGAAGAGAAAGCAGAGACTGCCACTTGGAATTGTACGGTGGGTACGTGTTTGTGAGAGCTCAGAAATAAGTTACTTGTGGGAATTAACACTGTTGGTAGGACAGGTCCACTGTAACTTTTCACATAGACCACTTAGCCCAAGGGCTGGGTGTAGCTGGGATTTGTCAACCATACCAATCAGACGCCTGGCTTGCATGCCTTCACTTGTAACCAAACACCCTCTCATCATAACGCGTGTGGGTTTGGCCGCCATGCGTGGGTACACCTATCACGATTGGTTTGGGTGGTTTTTTTGTTTTACTCCGGAAATTTACGAAACTGCCTCTCTTCTCTGGGTCGGTTATATTTGGCAGTGCTGGTACGTGTCGACTCGATGCCTCTCACTTGCATGCAACCGAATGAGATAAAATCTGATTGGAGGATGAGTCATTGGGAGTTTAAAACGTACAGGAAGAGAGAGAGGACAGGGGAGGGATTACACGTGGCGCGCGATTGAGGCGGTTGATCAAACGTGGTCCTTGCTCTCTCTCTCTCTCTGTGCTTTTGACAAAAGCGTCCTTTTGCTCTACTCCCTATTAGCGCGCTTTTGCGGTGCTTTTTTTGGTGCCTGCCAAGTCACTGAGTATGGTTGCGTGGGAAGCGTCGCGCAAAAACCGGATGCCTAGCTTGGCGTAGGCCATTGGGTCTTATGGGTTGGTTAGGTTGGGTTTTCAATCCATGGGCGTTTTTTGTCATTTTCTGCAATCAATCTTCATGGTCGTAGCCCAATAGTAAGAGCCCACTTAATTCAACATAAAATATATAGGTGGTTTCTTTTTATATACAAAAATAATAATATTATTAGGTTGCAAGATTTAAATCTTATTGGGATTACCAACTTTCTGTTGTCTGCTTTTTTAAATCTTATTGGGATTCTTATAGGATCTTTTTTGGTAATTCTAATTGGTTGAAAATAAGAGACACTCGATCACTAATTGGTAATTATCAGGAAAATAAATAAATAAATGAATTCGGGGAAAGAGGTTCACATGATCCAACTAATTACGACGTCGTTTTTTTGTAAGACTCATGTCATTTATTGGTCCTCATTATTGATATGACCTAAAAGTTTTTAGAAAAATGTAAATAACTCATCAAAGATGCATAGTTAACCAGTAATGATTAGTAATCCACTAAACGGCTGACGAGGAATCCAATGCCCAATTAAGTAATAAAGTTTATAAAATAATAATAATTTTATATATTAAAAAAAAAGTGAATTAGACGTGAGTGCCTCACTTCTCTTCTCTATATTTTTTTTCTTCCTAAATTTATAAGAAAATTACAAAAGAGTATCTTATATGGATTCTTAGACCATAGAACTCAAATTTTAATCTAAACAAAGCACAACAAGAGTATCTTTCTTGAGCTTTAGTAAGAATCGATGGCACTTAAACATGCACTTTAATAGACACATCGTCTACAATTCTCCTTCAATTTTAAGATTGAAAATATGTAGACGATATGTCCATGAAGTGCATATTTAAATGTCACTTCTTCATTCTGCAAATCATAAGTAATAATACCTCAAATGATACATCCTATAATTAAAAGAATACTATTTATATTACGAAAAACAAATCCGGCCATTGCATTGCCATTAACCATCGAAATGAATTTGTAATAATTATTTTGCGAGAATACCAACTATAAGATTTAGCATTTGTGTGTTTCCATTTGCGTAACTAAATTTTATTGAGATGCCAATAATTTCAGTTCTCTAGTCTTCTTCCTTAAGTTTTTTATTTTCTTTCTGTTGTCTGCTTTTTTAAATCTTATTGGGATTCTTATAGGATCTTTTTTGGTAATTCTAATTGGTTGAAAATAAGAGACACTCGATCACTAATTGGTAATTATCAGGAAAATAAATAAATAAATGAATTCGGGGAAAGAGGTTCACATGATCCAACTAATTACGACGTCGTTTTTTTGTAAGACTCATGTCATTTATTGGTCCTCATTATTGATATGACCTAAAAGTTTTTAGAAAAATGTAAATAACTCATCAAAGATGCATAGTTAACCAGTAATGATTAGTAATCCACTAAACGGCTGACGAGGAATCCAATGCCCAATTAAGTAATAAAGTTTATAAAATAATAATAATTTTATATATTAAAAAAAAAGTGAATTAGACGTGAGTGCCTCACTTCTCTTCTCTATATTTTTTTTCTTCCTAAATTTATAAGAAAATTACAAAAGAGTATCTTATATGGATTCTTAGACCATAGAACTCAAATTTTAATCTAAACAAAACACAACAAGAGTATCTTTCTTGAGCTTTAGTAAGAATCGATGGCACTTAAACATGCACTTTAATAGACACATCGTCTACAATTCTCCTTTAATTTTAAGATTTTAGGTCCTCATTATTGATATGACCTAAAAGTTTTTAGAAAAATGTAAATAACTCATCAAAGATGCATAGTTAACCAGTAATGATTAGTAATCCACTAAACGGCTGACGAGGAATCCAATGCCCAATTAAGTAATAAAGTTTATAAAATAATAATAATTTTATATATTAAAAAAAAAGTGAATTAGACGTGAGTGCCTCACTTCTCTTCTCTATATTTTTTTTCTTCCTAAATTTATAAGAAAATTACAAAAGAGTATCTTATATGGATTCTTAGACCATAGAACTCAAATTTTAATCTAAACAAAACACAACAAGAGTATCTTTCTTGAGCTTTAGTAAGAATCGATGGCACTTAAACATGCACTTTAATAGACACATCGTCTACAATTCTCCTTCAATTTTAAGATTGAAAATATGTAGACGATATGTCCATGAAGTGCATATTTAAATGTCACTTCTTCATTCTGCAAATCATAAGTAATAATACCTCAAATGATACATCCTATAATTAAAAGAATACTATTTATATTACGAAAAACAAATCCGGCCATTGCATTGCCATTAACCATCGAAATGAATTTTTAATAATTATTTTGCGAGAATACCAACTATAAGATTTAGCATTTGTGTGTTTCCATTTGCGTAACTAAATGTTATTGAGATGCCAATAATTTCAGTTCTCTAGTCTTCTTCCTTAAGTTTTTTATTTTATTTTTATTTTATTAAAGAAAGAAAAAGAAAAAGGAAGAGAGGCTTTGTTTTGTCTTTGATATATTCTCATTGAAATCTCAAGTGTACTGTGGAGCGAAAAATCTGCTTTTGTGAGTGTTCAAATGGAGCAAACCAACAACAAGAAGCCCTCGTCTTTACCCACCAACTACGTCACCATTCTCGAGCTCAAAGAGCGCTGGCTCAAAGAGAAGGAACGACAACGAGATGAGGAGGAACGACAACGAAAGGAGAAGGAACAAGAAGAAGAGGAGCTCCGACAGCAAAAGCTCCGAGAAGAGCAGGCAAAGCAACAGAAGCAAAACGCCGTCGTTCTGAAAACCCGAACCGATTCCAGACCTACGAATCGCAGTAATCAGACACAGTTTCGGCCAGTGAATCGGAGGAGTGTTTCGGAGTGCAAGGGTGCTGAGCTGGAGGGGAAAAAGCAACCCGTCGTGCAGAAAACCGAAGCCCATTTCGAGCCTAGGAATCGCAGTAATCGGACACAGTTTGGGCCGGTTAATTTGAGTGTTTCGGAGCGCGAGGGTGCTGAGCTAAAGCAACCCGTCGTACAGAAAACCGAAGCCGATTTCAAGCCTAGGAATCGCAGTGATCGGACACAGTTTGGGCCGGTTAATCGGAGTGTTTCGGAGTGCGAGGGTGCTGAGCTGGAGGGGAAAAAGCAACCCGTCGTACAGAAAACCGAAGCCGATTTCAAGCCTAGGAATCGCAATGATCGGACACAGTTTGGGCCGGTTAATCGGAGTGTTTCGGAGTGCGAGGGTGCTGAGCTGGAGGGTAAAAAGCAACCCGTCGTACAGAAAACCGAAGCCGATTTCAAGCCTAGGAATCGCAATGATCGGACACAGTTTGGGCCGGTTAATCGGAGTGTTTCGGAGGGCGAGGATGCTGAGCTGGAGGGGGAAAAGCAACCCGTCGGACAGAAAACTGAAGCCGATTTCCAGCCTAGGAATCGCAGTGGTCGGACACAGTTTGGGCCGGTTAATCAGACTGTTTCGGAATGCGAGGGTGCTGAGCTGGAGAGGAAGAAAAGCGAGGAACCAGAGGAGAAGAAGGTATGGAAGAAGAAGAATAAGTGGAGGAAGAATAAGTGGAGGAAGAATAAGAAGGATGTTAGGGCAGAGAAAGAGGAAGTGGCTGAGAAGGTATGTATAGCAGACGTGCCTCAATCGAGTTGCGAGAAGGGAGACGATCAGGCAACAGGGAAGGAAGAAAAGAGACCTGAAATCGAAATTAGGGCAAAGAGCGAGAATGTGGTTCCGACTGCGGAGATTGTGCCGAAATTTAGGGATTTATCGGTGAATGGTGAGACTGGAAAAGGGGATGATGAGTTGAAGAGACCAAGAATAGTTGATCGCCGTGGTAATGGAGGAATTAGGGGTTATTATGAGAGGCCTGATCGCTTTGATATGCAGAAACAGAGAGGTTATGCTGGGAGGGTTTGGGTTAAGAAAGGAGAGGTTGCTGATGACAAAGGCGGTGGAGTTCAACAAAGCTTGGAGCGCAATGATGTCATTTATGGTGAGAATCTCTTTGTTTAAGCAATGCCTTTGTTTTATTAGTAGTATGTTTACTTGCTAGCTATGGATGTTACAGTTTTATCTTATTAAATGAGCAATTTAACAACAGATTTTGGATAGATAATATAGAGCAATGAAGTAACATGTCTTTGAATAATAAGTGTGTTAACTGTGAATTGTGATGCAATTTTCTTCATATCAATTTGCAAAAAGGTTTGGATATGCTCATAAATCATAATGTAGCTCCCCATTTATGAATTAGAGCATTTTTAAATAACAATGCCTGAGGGGAAAGGTAGTTTTGTGTCAATGGATGTGGGCTATCATTAGGAATGGTAGATATTGATAGTCTTAGTGGTGCACATATGATTTTGAAGGGCAGTATCAGGTTAGCAGGTATACTTGTAACTCACCAGAGGGGAAGTATAGGCATAGGACGTGGAAAAGTTTATGGTTATGTTGTTACATCATAGCTTGATTTAAAATCTCTTTTCAATTTGTTGTCTTGGATGAGGTGAAGGTTAAATTGCAGATTAGAAATGTTTATGCAAAATGCTGGATGAAAGGATTTTGGGGAGACTCTAGGTTTTTTCTTGGCTCCATCTAAGCAAGGACAAGGTCGCTTTGAAGGAGGAGTATATAAATAAGTTGATGATGCATGTTGTCAAAATATTTCTCACAGACTAGGATAGGGAAATATTTTGTGGAGATCTAGTCTAGGAGGTATGGTACTGAAAGTCAGAAATATGAGTTGAGTTGTATGCCAGCAGCTGCGATTGGTGATTAGAGGAATTTATGAACAAAGAAGATTAAACTAGGATTTAAAAGGTTAAAATTATTGGCAACCAGCCCTTTTGACAGATAGAAGCTATAAGTTGTTGGAAATGTAAGATACCTCTACGATTGATAATTTTCGTGTTAACAATAGATGAAGGAATCCGTTGTTAGTTGGAGTATTTTCATGTTCCAATAGGGTTTTATCCGATGAACCATGAGGAGTTTAGCAGTCAACAACTCATGGTATGCTACCATTTCCTCTTTATGAACATACTTTTCCAAAATGCACATTGCTTTGGTATCATTTCAGCTTTGAGAATGAGGTACAAATATTTCCTGTCGGGTTGAATGAATTTAAAATAGTAGTACTTGTCAGAACAATATATATACATATCAAAAGAAGGAATTTACCAAAAATCATTCATCTCTTTTTCTCTCTTGTGGTCAGAAGTTCCTAATAAATGAAAGGTATAGAAAAGTATGTGAAGAGAGCATACTTGGTAAACCACGAGTATCTCAAGGGGTACTGCAATCAGCTCTCTTTATCTGATGCATCCACCTGCACCTTCAAGTTGTAAGGTTGGAAACTGCTATGTTGTCATTCGCATCAATAAAATTCTTTTTCCCTGATTGCTCTGCAGGTCAAATTGGAACGTCTTCGAATGCAAGTTCACTGAAATTCGCCGGAGGGATGAGCAGGAATAATCCAAGACGATGGTGGCAAAGCAAACATGAACCAAAGTGTTTATAGTTGATGTTGACTTGTAAAGATGCACCGGAACATGCATGTTTCCGTTTGATCATGAATCTGATCAAAATTCGGATATTTTTACTTGATGTGCTTGATTCACCTAATCGTGATTTGGGCATTGAAACTTGATGTATAAAGGATGTTGATGCTCTGTTTCAAAATATGTGTAGGATATTTCATGACTTTCATCATTCTGCATGTCTCGTTCTAAACCATGTTGGACAGATCGATTGCTTGTTGCCCCACTAGTCGTCATTGCTGGTCGTTTTTTACCATTGTGAAAATTATTTGCATATTTTTTCAAAAATAAAAACCAACTTTATTCACCTGTGATTGTTATGATATTCAATGATTCTATAATTACTGCCTTATGATGATTAATGCAGGAATTATTTTCGAATTATGTAAGAAACTGAGGACCATAATTAGCATTCAATGAAAATTAATCTTATAGCTACTCAGTATCATCTCAATGAAACCAAGCTATTTGATTCATTTTCCCGTTGGAATAGATCATTTTTAGTTTCAAAATCATTAATCTTATAAACAAAATCTGAATTTGAAACTTTGTCTAACCAATACTAATTACTAATTTATTGAAATTGATTATTATCATATAGATTACATATCTTCAAATTGATATTGGTTAATTAAAATTCGTAACGGTCCACTTACAACAAGTTATTTGCCGCGCAATAAAAAAAATTGTCATTTAGCTCTCTCCCCAGCACTCTAACCTCTGTTTGATTCTCCACCTTCCTCTGTTAACGTCCCTGAGCTAGCAAGAACATGGCTCAATCGGGCGGCGGTGGCGGTAACAATAACAGCAGCAATGGTGGTGGCGGTGGCGGTAACAATAGCAATAACAACAATAACGGTGGTGGACGAGGAGGCGGCAACAACAATAACAATAATGGTGGCGGCCGAGGAGGCGGCAATGACAACCACAATAATGGTGGCGGCCGTGGTGGTGGTAACGACAATAACAGTAGTGACGGCGGCCGTGGCGGTGGGAACAATAACGACAGTAATGGTGGTGGCCGTGGCAGCGGAGGCGGCAGTGGCGGTAACAATAACAATAATGGTGGTGGAAACAAGAAGGCAGAGGAGTTGCAGCCATACCCAGTAAAAGAGCAGCTGCCTGGTGTTCAGTATTGTGTTAACAGTCCTCCTCCATGGCGTTAGTATACCATTCTCTCTGATTATTATACTCTTAATCATAATCTTTACTAGGTTTTTTTTGTTTTGTTTTTTAATTTTGTTTTATTTCAATAGGCAAGTTCTTTAAATTTTAAATCTTCAAGGTATGCAAATTTAAAACTTTCATGGTTTTGCAGCTGAAGCTGTGATGTTGGGTTTCCAGCATTACCTTTTGACTCTTGGTATTACAATCTTCATTCCAAGTCTGCTTGTTCCTCAAATGGGTGGAGGCGATGTAAGGATTCAATTGCTAATTTTTCACAACTTTTTTTTTTTGGGTTCTGCTTTGTTGATATTTCCATTAATTAGATTTATTAATTGGTTCAGTCTTTTCTCTCTACAGATTGAGAAGGCTAGGGTGGTGCAAACCATGCTATTTGTTTCAGGGTTGAACACATTCATGCAATCTCTGTTCGGAACCCGGCTTCCCTCAGTGGTGGTGGGTTCATATACATATGTAATCCCCACAACTTCAATAATCCTAGCAAGTAGATATAAGGCAACCACAGATCCTCATGAGGTTAGGCTTTCACTTAATTTTTTCTTTTGTTGAAATATTAATATCCTATCTCTCTTCCTTGATTTGATCTTTTGAATGAATCTTCTTCCAGAAATTTTCGGAGACTATGCGAGGAATACAAGGCGCTCTAATCATCACTGCCAGTTTTCAGATGATTATGGGTTTCCTAGGCTTGTGGAGAATTGCTGTCAGGTTAGTCATTTTGATCAGAAGAGTTGGACTTTTAGATGGATGCAAGTCATTTATAAACTTCTCAAATTAGTGCTAGAGATGTTTGATACTTTGTGAATTGTGACCTAAGTTTCTTTATGTACTTGTTTAGGCTTCTTAGCCCTCTTTCTGTTGTCCCATTCATAACTTTTGCCGGACTTGGGCTCTCTCAGCTTGGTTTCCCTTTGGTAAAGATCTCTTGATCCTCCATTCTTAATTGGCTCCTATTTAATGTTGATTTGTTTTGAAGTCTTATCAGTATCCAACTCTGTTTTTTTCCCCTCCAAATTATTTTCTCTTTCTAGTTGGCCAGATGTGTTGAACTTGGGCTTCCAGAGTTGATCATCGTGGTTTTCATCTCACAGGCAAGTCCTCAATTGGTTACTATTGATTTTAACAGTCCTTTTTCCTTTAGTGTTTTTTCGTGGCACCAAGTAATATTCTAGATACTTAAATGTTTTGCAGTATCTTTCTCGTTTTATACATACAAAGAGGCAAATCTTTGGCAGATTTTCAGTGTTGTTCTCTGTTGCAATTGTATGGTTGTTCGCACAAATTCTAACCTCAAGTGGTGTGTATAACAACACACCAGAAAACACTCAGATCAGTTGCCGCACCGATCGTTCTGGCCTTATTAGTGCAGCTCCCTGGTGAGCTTTTGTGTGCAAACTCCAATTATCAACAAGTAATTCCTTTCGTTTCATGAGTATTTTGAAACAGTGGATCATTTTTTTCCTCTTGTTTTTTTATTGAATATGCAGGATCTATATTCCATATCCTTTTCAATGGGGGAGCCCTACTTTTAATGCAGGAGAAGCTTTTGCAATGATTGCTGCTTCTTTTGTTTCTCTCTTCGAGGTTCACATCTCTATTCTCCTAAGTTTCTTAGAAAAGCTTACAAGTTTACGAAGAATTTGATAACAACATTGAATTTGGCATGCAATTGCAACTTATTTTCTATATAATGTTTAGTAAAATGCAATCAAAATCTGTAAATATTTGCAGTCCTCTGGTACATTTTATGCTACAGCAAGATATGGGAGTGCCACACCTGTACCACCTTCTGTCGTTAGCCGCGGCGTTGGCTGGCTGGTAAGGGCATTTTTCCTTCAGAATTGTGACTCTTGTTGATTCTATTGGCATTTTTGCTCCATTGTCAAATTTTGACATTTTTTTCTTCATCTTTATTATTTTGAATTTCAGGGTGTAGGAGTGTTACTAAATGGGATGTTTGGTTCTCCAACTGGCACTACTGCATCAGTGTAATGACCTCAAACCTAATGTCTCTGTCTGTGTGTGGGAAAAAAAATCAATAAAATTTACCTTGCAGACTATGTATTTATACATGTGTAAAATGCTGATTTGATCTTCTAATTGCTCACTTCAAATATGCTGCATAGGGAAAATGCTGGCCTATTGGCATTGACAAGAGTTGGAAGTCGTAGAGTTATCCAGATATCAGCTTTTTTCATGATTTTCTTCTCTGTATTTGGTATGTTGCAAACTTTTCAATACATTTGCACATTAATTTAACCCATGATATACACTCTAAATGGTTTCTCATGGTGTTCTTGACCAGGAAAAATTGGAGCACTGTTCGCTTCAATTCCTGTACCAATCATAGCAGCTCTTTACTGTGTCTTATTTGGCTACGTTGGTACGTCTCTCTGAAATTTGATTGGAATTTTTTTACTGTCGAAGCAACAAAAACAAGAAACATTTTTCTAATGCTTTATAATTAACAGGGGTCTTATATGATGTCTCTTGCAGCTTCTGCAGGCCTTGGTTTTCTCCAATTTTGTAACCTGAACAGTTTCAGAACAAAATTTATATTGGGATTCTCTTTCTTCATGGGAATTTCAGTACCACAATACTTCAGAGAATATAGGTCTGGCCCTGATCACGGCGGTCCAAGATGGGTGAGATTTTTTAACCAAGTGTTCATAACTTTTATTTTAGTCTTAGCTACAAACTCTACAATTGGCCTTAACTTTTTTCGTTCAATTACTTTCAGTTTGAGGACATAGTAAATGTCATCTTCATGTCACACACAACAGTAGCTGCTTTGGTTGCTGTAATATTGGATAACTCCCTGTCTCGTGAAAACGATGCATCGAGAAAAGACAGCGGTTTAAACTGGTGGGAGAAGTTCCGCTTATACCGTTCTGATGTTAGAAATGATGAATTCTACGCGCTGCCGTGCAGATTGGACAAGTTTTTCCCAGCCCTTTGAATCTCCAAAACCACTGCTTGAAACAAAAGCGAAGTGGAAAAGCATTGAAACATCTGCTTAGTTTTGTAATAAAATTTTAAAACTTAATTATTTAGTTTGTTAAGCACTTTTGATACTATTAATTCAACTGTCATTAAGCAGAACTCTGCCTTGCAGTCACTAGGTTTTTCATGTCTTGGTTGTGGCAGGAGCTTATGCAATTGAGAATTTGACATGCAATCTTGCTGTGCTGGTCTGTCTCAGATGGCAGGACTTGGCAAGTTGCAAGGTTATCAAGATTGATACTTGAGGGACAATTAATGTTAGGTCGATGGAAGGGTCTTTTCTAGGCCTTTTGTGGTGTTGTTTTTGGCTTTATTTTTATTGGTTTTTTGAGTACTGGCGAAAATCTAAATTACTCTAAATTAATCTAATTTATAAAAAGGATTTTCGAATTTGGATGTAAAGAAATAAACATACTGTCCGACCAACTGACTTAACCCACGTATACTTTTCATATTAATTTAAAGATTGACTAAATCGAGGTCTAGTTTTCTCATATGATATTCATGTCTTTCATAAAAGCACTTGACACTAGGAACAAAATTGGATGCTAAATTCTTATCCAAAACTAAATCATTCAACGAATTATTGGATTTGTGATTGAATAACTTAAGACACCCAATTGTGAATTTTAGTCATTGAGGAAGAAGAAATTTTTTAACCTTAGTTTCACGAAAAGTACCAACCACTCAGGGGCTAAAACTTGGATCGGGGTCTAGCTGTTATCCACATAACACATAATTGTGCAATTTGGGTGACAGTTTTTAGAGCACGTGGCTAATCAAACGGATGACAAACCAAATCTCTGATATGAAGCAGAAAAAACACAAAGCAGAGCAAATGGCTCACAGCATGCAGAGATAAAAAGTTGAGAAAAGGGGTTTGTCAGCAGATCAAAACCGTCTGATAGGTTTTCAGATGAGATGGTTTTGTTTTGATGACATGCAAAGGCCAAAGGGTTTTGTTTGGAACTTGCAATAAGTTGTGTCCTCTGTCCTCACTGGTGCCCAAAGACAAGTTCATGGTCCCTCAAACATGGTTTTTGTTTTCTTGAAATTATTATCATAATCTGCTCAGAGCTCATGTGGATACGTGGGATGTGACATATATTTTTGGTCACAAGCTACACGCATTTGCAAATGTGAACCAGCAATTAAAAGTAACTACATTCATAATCATTAGTGAAGCCAAATTAAATTAGTGGAACCCATATATCTAATTGGTTTTGGTCAAAAAGGGCGGAGAAGGGATGGGCGGTTTTGTTACCATTCTCAGTTTTTCTTGAGAAGACAAAACTCAAGAGGGAGGGGGATTTGACTTTCATTTTTTTGATGCAGACTTGTGATGTTGTGTTTTCAGGCCATGAAAGTGAAAGAAAGTGAAGTTTTCTTCTTAGAGGGAAGGAGAGTTTCTGGAAGTGTTTGAATTGTGAGAAAGAGATATATATGTATAGGCCGGTTGCCTGATATTTATACAATCACAGAGTGGCCTATAGCTAGCTACTAGCAACTGGCATTGTTTGACCTTTTCATCCATTGTAGTTTGTAGGGGACCATGTTAATTGGCAAGCTCAAGCTTGCAGGGAAACAGAGCCCATACCTTCCTATTTCCATGGTGCTCAATGAGCCAACAAAATTAAGGTCTGGTTCTGTTGATATTTTCCAAAGTAAACATGGTAATCTTCTTTTTCTTTTTCTTTTGTCAAAGTTTGGAAATTGGAAGGGGGAGGGGAGATGTCTTTAGGGTTCGAACGTAAGACCATTGATATGCAGATAAATGCTCTTACCACTTAACTATGAACCCGTTGACAAACATGGGTTAATCTAATCAAGTCTAGTTGGCAAGAAGAAAATCGAAATTACTGTCTCATCAATCTTGTTCACCTAGCATAAGTACATGGAAATTTTTTGAGGAGGAAAAGGAATTGGACCCTATAAAACAGAGCAAAAACGCCAAAAGTCCACTTGGTGTATGTATGCATTTGAGTTGTGGGTGAGAAACTAGCTGAGGTCCACAAGCAATAAAAAGAGGCATGTGCTCATCGAAGTTACAGAATTTTGCCACTGGTGTTAGTGAGACAAAGATACACACATCAGCCCCCGTGATCCTTCTAAAGTGTCACACTTCATAATCATTGATTGCCACTGGCTTTAATTTCCCATGATAGAAGGGGTCTCATTTTTCCAAATTTGCCAACCCTTATTTTTGTTTTTACTTCATGTAAAATCCTCCTTGTTGAACAAATATTGTGTTTAATTCAAAACTCACATTTCCCATGTGAAAATATATAGCAGGAGGCAATTTTTACAGCAGAAAAAACAGACATTCACAAAATGATGATCTCAACTGAGGTTTATGCCAGGGTGGGAAATGGAAGATTCAATACAGGTGGTGACATATAATTGATTTTCTGTTGTGGTCTGACATTATTTTTTAGCTCCATTATACATAGAAAAAAGGGTTTTGTCGCCAAGCAAATTTAGCAGATATTCAATTTTAGGCCCTTTTTTTTTTTTTTATTTTAAAAGTCATGAAGAATTATTGTGAAGCATCTATGTCTACCTCAATGTAGACGTCTTTGAAGACTAAAGGTCTCCAAAAGAAATGTGGTCAAGAACCAAAGGAGTTAAGGATATGTTTATATAAAGAAGACTGTTGACTGATTTAAGTGACTTCCAAACCAACATGGGGTCAGCAGGAAATTGTTTAATTCAATCTCATTTGTTATGGGCATTTCCTCTCTTTTCTAGATTCCCTATCAAATACCATTTCAGGACAAGTTCTTTCAGTCTCTTACTCATCTTTTTCAGGATACTATCTCCCAATTTTGGTTTGTCATGCTAATAAATTGAAGCACGGAGGAGTCTTGGACACCAAAACAGGGTAAAAAACAAGGAAAAATTATATTTAAGAAAGTGGTTAGTGTTTAATTTGCTTAATTATTTCTTCAACCTCATAGAGTGGTGGGTAGGAAGGAAGTTATAGGCAATAGGTATAGGGGGGAAAAAGAAAGAAGAAAAAGAAAGAAGAAAAAGAAAGGAGAAGTAAATGGCAAGATTTATCATGGACTCTCTGTGTTTATTAAAAAAGTACAAACAAGCTGTTTATTGCTAAAATTGTACATAAAAAGTGACACCATTTTCCTTATCACAACAATTACCAAATGCAGTAAATGGCAAGATTTATCATGGACTCTCTGTGTTTATTAAAAAAGTACAAACAAGCTGTTTATTGCTAAAATTGTACATAAAAAGTGACACCATTTTCCTTATCACAACAATTACCAAATGCTACTGTTTCCTCTCTCTCTCTCTCTCTCTCTCTCCCCCACACACAAAGCCAACTGGCAAATTTGATTCATCCACAAAGAGATAAAATAACAAGGCCAAAAGATAGAGCAAAGGACAAATGTAGTCTTGGATTTGAATGTAATTTGTTTGGTTTTTTTTTCTCCCTCTAACTTGTATTTATATAAACAACAACATCAACAACATCAACAACAATAACATAGAGAGAAAGAAAGGGAAGGTGCCAGAGCAGCTACTTGCACTGCAAAAATCTCACTCTCTTTCATCACTGTTGTAGTTTGATTGGTCAAGGAGGGTGGAGATGAATATATCACCATCACAATGCAATAGTGGTTGTGAATCTGGGTGGACACATTACCTAGATCAGTCCTATTTCTCTCAAAGTCAGTTCCAGAGAGCTGGGGGCATTGCTGATTATGAGGGAGCAAAAACAGAAATGGAGGAGGAAGAAGAAGAGGACCTGTCAATGGTTTCTGATGCTTCTTCTGGACCTCCCCATTACCATGATTTAGATGAAGACTGCTTGTATGAAAATGGATGCTCTTTTTCTGTTTCTTGGGGTTCCAAATTGGGAAAGAAAAGCAAGAAGAAAGGCAAAGAAAGTGGCAGAGAACAGCATCTTGATGACACTGCTAGCTCCCCAGTCCTCAACTACTCTAAGGCAAATTCATAGAAACATGCACTGATACATATAGTTATATGCATTAATACTCATATTTGTATATTTACATAAATGGGTTCTTATTTTTACAGAAAAAGTTGAGCACTCTCTCCAAGGATGAATCTTCAATGCAGAATGTATTGGGTTACTCTGAGGGTTTCTCTGCAACACATATGAAGGTTCGTTTTCCCCCCTAATTCTCTGTTTTCTTTTTCCCCCTAATTCTCTGTTATCTTATACTGTCCTCTCATGAATGTGGCGCCAATTTTCATTTCTTACAGGGGAAATCTGCATTGCTGCAGCATTTTGGTTTCTTGAAGTCTTCTCTGGCCAAAAGTCCAGCTTCACAAAAACCAGGTGAATCCTTTGTTTGAATAAATGAGTTCCATTTTGACTCAAACTCCTAGAAGGAAACAAGAGTTTGACTGTTCCAGGTACCTAATTTTACTGACCAAATAGAAAGTACCAAACTTTATGTCCTGTTTTGTTTTGGCACAGGTGATTTCCAAGGAGGAAGCTGGGAGTGAGATATATATATATATATATATATATATAATCCAACTATTTCCATC